>WBZZ01004879.1:122500-160000 GCA_019918135.1 Paulinella micropora
GATATGTATGACATGTATGACATGTATGATATGTATGATGTGTATGATATGTATGATATGTATGGTATAGCGTGAAGGTGGGTGCCAAGCGTGCCTGATGTTTATATATGTTTATGTATGTTCACGTATTTATATATGTGTGTATGTTAGTATGTTAGTATGTTAGTATGAAAATATATGTTATGTTTTTGTTGTATGTTATGTATGTCATAGCGTAAAGGTAAAGCCTGCATGAACGATGTTTATGTATGTTTATGTATGTTTATGTTTATGTATGTTATATATGTTATGCATGTTATATATGTTATGTATGTTTTGTAGAGCCTGCCCAGGGCTGGATGCCTAGCGTGTCCGATGTTTATGTATGTTTATGTATGTTAGTATGTTAGTATGTTAGTATGTATATGTATGTCATGTTTGTTTTGTATGTTATGTGTGTCATAGCGTAAAGGTAGAGCCTGTCAAGGGGTGGACGCCAAGCGTGTCCGATGTTTATATATGCTTATGTATGTTGTGTATGTTATGTACGATTAATGTTATGTATGTTATGCATGTTATAGCGTGAAGGTGGAGCCTGCCAAGGGCTGGACGCCAAGCATCGCTGAATGGGCCTTAAGCGAGAAGCTTCAATAATATCTAACAAGCTGCGTCTGGGCCAGCCATTCATATGCACAATGTGTAAGCCGAAAGAGCGCGGGGCAGAGGCCTGGCAGAGCCCCCCCCCCCCCCCCCCCCCCCCCCCCCGCCCCCGCCTCTTCCTCTTCCCCCACCCACCTACCCAACTCTCCACCACCACCTCTTTTCTATTTGCATAGTGCTGTATGTTATTTGTCGTTGTAGTTGGTTGGTTGGTTCATTGGTTTATGTATTACTTATTGACTAGGAAACGTTCCTGTATCGCAAGCAGTCTTGTTAGAGTCATTGATGTATTCACCTTGGTCACGCCTCGTGTGTTGGCTGATGACAATCAGGTAGATATTATTAGTCGGGTCACTTGACCAAACGCTTAGAAATTAATGCAATTATTACTGCGGACATGCAAGTGGGAAAACAGCCCAACTTCGAACTCGTTTTTCTCAATCAGTATTTCAGATGTCCTGGAAATAGAAAGAAAAAAAAAATTCCATGTCCTGGAAATCTTTTCATACCTGGCAAAATTTGCCAGGTTCTGGATTTTTTTTTTCCAATCTTTCTAGAAAAATTTGCCAGGTCCTGGAAAAAAATATACATATTTTTCAGGACCTGGAAGAACATTCCGACTTCCAGAAAATTTTTCTGATACGAGGACAGTATTGAAAAGGTCTTATCCTGAGCTTTCAAATGATGGCTTCAGCACTCTCATATCGCTTTCGATTGATGGAGAACGATGAAATCAAAGTTGAATACACATAAAAGCACGCAAGTGAAAGGTAATTTCTCTTAACGTGGTTAACTTCCAGGCAAGTAATTTAATTATTGAATTTTTTGCCGGGAAGTTAACCACATTAAGGGAAATTACCTGGGTAATTTCACTTGCGTGCTTTTATGTGATAGTTTGCTATTGCAATGTTCGCAGTAATACATCAGAGTCGCAGACATTACCCAATTCAAAATGACTCGCATTAGAAATCATACTTATCGGTCATGAGTTATGGACATCCACAACTGGCAAAATGGCTCTATTTCAAATTCAGATTTCTCTGTGCATAAGCTTATTTCAGATGCGGCTCTCAATTTTTTGAATGGTCGATGCGGCAAGCTCGGGACTTAGATGTTCAAACGAGCTGCTGAGCGTGCAGTCTTGCAATGATTCTTGATTAGGTAATTCAATGATTGCATCGGGACAAGCAAGTTCAAAATTAAATGATTTTACTAAGATTTCTGGTCCGGCAGAGCAGAGGTGTAATAGATGTAGCCAGGGCTGAGGGGTATGTTTTGGCCCGCAGTGCAAATGTAAAGCCGGGGGGGGGGGGGGGGGGGGGGGGGCACCTACACCAACCACCGCGCTGCCGACCCCGCCTCGCTGGCGGGCGCGATCGCGCGTCGAGGTGGGATCAGCAGCGCGGGGTTGACGTAGGGAGCTTTTTTGTAGTTTTTTGCACTTAATATACAATTACAATTCATCTCTCCGTCTGGGTCATGTGTCTTTGTCTGGTTGCTTATCCTTTCTTGCAGTTTTCTCCTTGTCACGTTGATCCTCTTGATGTCTTTCAGTTGGTGATGGAAATCGATGTCGTTGCCGTGTCAATATCACGTGACTGTCCTTGTCACATTGATCCCCTTGATGTCTTTTTTGTGATGGAGATCGTTGTCGTTGCCGTGTCGATGATGTTTTGAATACAATATACAGTAGCTAGTAAGTCAGAGGGTCAGGCTGTCAACTTAGACAGCTGGTCGCCTCTTGTACTATCCCCAACGATAGCTCAATGGAAGAGTAAGTCGGTAATATAACCAAACACATTCCTCAAAAAAGAGAATGATGTCTCGTTATATTAGCTCAGTGACGCAAAGACAAAAAACCGCCAAAAGACCAGGATCAAATTGGCATTTCAGACGTGTCCGGCCAGACGAAATCTATAAATAAGTTTTTTACCTGATAATTCGGGGGGTGATGTCCACAGTACCCCCTCCCAGTTTTTTATGGCGGAACTTCGTTTCCGACATAATACGCTTTGAACTGATTTCTTTTCTGACTAAGATTCGTTTAGAGTTATGTATGAAGATACATCAACCCACGAATTAGCAGTTATAAAACAACAATTATACTTGCACCGGTACCAATCGTATATATACTCTAGCACATTCAGTATCTATATTAAAATCTTCCTCTTTCTTCTGTCGATAAGATATTTGTGCAGTATGTCAAAGTATAATGTTTTATGGTTGAGTAATAATGTAATGTCGCCATTTCCATATATATGTAATAACATGTCGTCGGTTTTCATAAATACATTTACTTTTTGTGAAGACATACCCTTGTATAAATCGGTGTCATTTAATATAGTGTCAGGTGATCAAGTCTGACGACTATATCCGAAGTTGAGTTGAGTGCGCCCTAACCTTGCGATATGCCGATACAAGTAGAGATCGATGGAATCCGGTGTAGCAGTTCATGTTATTAAAATATATCAGTTCTTGATTAGACTGTAGAGTCTTTAATGAGATCATCATTCTGGTACTAATGCGGGTCGTATCCAGGAAACACCATCGCTCACTCAAATAGCGATCCCGTAACGGTGCTGTTTCGTGGCCGTCTCGTCTGTCTCTGCCGAAGCAAGAGAATAGAATGCCTATTTTTTGTCAGCTGTGTCTTGTTAATCTCTAGAAGAATGAATGCTGTAGTAGCTTTAATATCTCAGTAAGGTTGTCGGGACGATATTGGATCAATGCTATGTTCGCAATCGATCAGGTCCACAATACTTCTAGAGAAAAAACACTTACTATAGACGCCGTTTACGCGCGCGGACTCCTTTACCTGGTGGAGGACCTCCAACCAAAGTTAAGTCTAAGGTAGACTGTTCGAGGACGTCCCAAATTTTGTGAGGGATTGCGCCTTGTGCCAAGTCAAAAGGAATGTCCAGCACCCCTCGTGGTAGTGCTTGTATGGTCCACGCGGTATGATCTTTATCTGTGGGAGATATGGTATCATCCCATGTCTCAAGTTTCTTGGCTTCTTTATATACTGGAAGGTATTGTCTTACTTTAGGATCTTCCACTGGATCCAGACTCCTCCAGAAATGTAAGACTGGTTGTATTGTTTGTGCCGCAGTCGAAATTCGATTCGATCGCGTATGGCGTTTGTGAGGTACTGCCATGACTCTCATGAGATATAAATCTGAAAGCGTGTCATCGGCTACGTGAAGGATCAGGGGTGGAAATTACAGGATGTCGCGGACCATGGCCACGAACTAGCTGACGCGATCAATTCTCTTTTCGCTAGAGATGATCAGAAGACTGCAGCCATAGAAGCCGCAAGTAGAGGAAGAGGTGGAACACGAGGAAGAGGAGGAGGGAGAGGAATCAATCGAGGAGGAGGAGCCCCTTTCGCACGAGGCACATACACTCGCGGGGGGGAGAGGGGAACACATCTACATTCCTTACGAGAAAAGGAATAGACCAGGACAAGGTCAAAGCAACCTCCTGATCGAAATTCCCGGCCTTGCGAAGCCTCTCTTCAACAAAGTGAGGTTTGAGCACGAAAGAGTGCCATTGCAGGATATCAAGTATGGCGACACTCTTACACTGTGCGACATATACGACATATCTGCAAAACTCTACGCTGCTGTGCTCGTTGCGGAATTTTATGAACGCACAAACATACAGTGGAAAAATAAACGCACAACTGCAGCATGGCTGTCTGTCTGTGGTGTCCCCACTGATATCAAGAACCTAGAAAGAAAGTTCGAAGGTAGAAACCAAAGTGGCATTGAGTTTGCACTTGAGGCTTTTGTAACTGCCTTCACACGGGCTTACAACGAAATGTACAAAGCACTGAAAGACAACACAAGGCAACATCCTGTTTACGAGGAGGTTGACCAGTCTTGTCAGGTGCTTGAACGCCTCACACAACTCCATAAGGGCCTCTTTGAGGGGAATGAGTAAAAACCAACATGGAAACAATGGGCCCACACGAAGAATCACACTCTCATTAAAGGCCCTCTCACAACAATCCCAAATAATAACAGAGCTGATAAGTCTTCCATGAGAGAAAAGGCACACTTCCTCTCTAGTGCCACAGGGCTTGCACAGTTCGTGACTCATCTAGCACGACAGGTGAAAGAAGAAGAGACGAGACAGAAAGAGGAGAAGGAGCAGAAGGAGAAGATAGCTGTGGCAATGGCAGTAGCACGGGTGGCTCCACAGTCAACGGCTCCACCTACCACATCTAACCCAGCTCCCAAGAAAGCAGGAGGAGGACCCTCAGGAGGAGGACCCCAAGGGGAAGGGACAGTAATTAACTTGACTGACTCCCAGAAGAAAAAGCAGGCGCTGCAGGCAGCCCTAGCTAAAATCAAAATTGGGGGAGGGGGCCTTAAGCTCTATGCTATCACTGCCAATGAGGTTGACACAGAGAAGACCCTCATGACTAAGCTCAATGAGATGGACAGATGCTTCCAGCAAAACCAGTGTGAGGTGGAGCAGGAATATGAAGTCCTAGAACATCTCTGTGATCGATCCCTCCTTGGAGCTGGTTTTGATCGTATAACTTACAAGAAGTACAGAGGAGAGGAGGAGCTAGCAAGGAAAGGTGGACATGCAGAGATGAGTTGTACTCTGGCCATTGCTGCCCTCATTCGATACTTTAAGGCAAGTGGATACCAACACTTGTGCACTGGCACATTGATTGGGTTTGAAATTTTCGACTTAGTATCGGAGCAGTTGCAGTCTGTCACTCAGCTTGCATCTGTCTTAACAAATGTGGGCACCCAGTACACTCTCTTTTATAACCACAAAGCCATACTCCTATATTTCCTCAGTGCTTTGCACGTCTACAACAAAAATAAGCTCACACTGCTCGTGCAAGACTGCAAAACCTTCGACAAGGTAAAGCACTTGAACTTTTTGGAGATGAGCGTCTTTGAGGCCACGACTAAGGCCGTGAGCCCAAAAATGTTGTGGACCGAAGTAATGACCGCTTGTCAGAGGCTCGACAGCCAGACAGCATCCTTGATCGGTTCTGCATCGGCTTCTGCTCAACCGCAAGCCGCACATACGCAACGATCTCTAGGAAAGCGACCAAGAGAGAACAGTTGTGAAGCTAACACACCTTGTATTCGTTGGTGGGCACGGGCATAATGCTTCAAACACACAAATAAGAAATGCCCGTACAACCACGATGTCGAGGACACCCGCATCCGAAACACACTCCTCAAGAACGTACGGTCGGACGAAACCAACACCGTCGCCGTTCTGCGCCGACTGCGCATTGAGCCGCAGGCCTCACCAAGTAAAAAGCGTCTTTGGCCCATGAAATATGTCCAATCGCATCTCCTTCTTTCCAACTGGGGTGAACGAGAGTGTCATTGCCCGCGCGAGGGTCTTGATCTCCGTCATCGCTCCCCTCTTGATGGACTCCTTGCGAACGTGCCGTCCTTATCGCCTTTCTCGGTCGGTCGTAGATAAAGGTCATTTTGCGCTCTCCTTATTTGCGCCTCCGTGAACGTTCCTTCCGGCACGTTCGACTCCACCCTTTTGCGGGTCTGAGTCCCCGCCGCACTTTTGCGGTCGGTGGCCCGCTTGTTCTCCAGCTCAGCCTCCTCCTTCTCCGCAATTGGTGCCCTGTAGGCATCCCGTTCCGAGATATCCTCCTGACGGATTGGTGGGACCTCTTTAAAGTCAGCCTCCATCCGTTTGAGTGCTTGATCAACGGACTCATCTTCAAGTAGGAAGGGATCATACTTAATCAGCCTTCGTACATTGACTATTTGAACTTTTCCTCTGCCCCTGATTTTATAATTCAAAGGCCCCATCTGTTCCATGATCTGGTATGGTCCTTTCCAGTGGATGAACAGCTTCGAGCTGACTCCCTGAGGAACCTGAGGATGATACAGTAGTACAATATCCCTGACATGAAATCTGACTTGATCCAGGTGTGCCTGCCTGACACCTTCAGCATCAGTCTTCCTGCGCTCCGCCTCCCTATGCGCCTGTACTATTTGCTCCGCCTCCATCTTCGCCCGAAGTCTCACCCCAAACAGCTCATCCTGATCTGCCCATGAATCTTTTGGGTGCAGCAGTGAGGCTGGGATGGCGGGCTCACGCCCATATACCAATTGGTATGGCGAGACGGAACCTTTTGAACCACCTAACGCTGTAGAGGGTAGGCAATTCATAGCAAAGGCAAACGAGGATGCTGCCTCCACCCATGCCTTTTGGTTCTCCTTCTTCATACAACACATCTTCAGCGCGGCCTTAAGGGGTCTATGCACCCGCTCTATCTTGCCGTTCGCTCTGGGGTTATAGGCGGTGACATATTGCCATTTCATGCCGTAATATGCAGATAGCTTGTCGATGACTTCATTATTAAAGTCAGAGCCTCGATCTCGGCACCCCAATCTGTGAGATGATCCTGTCAATCAACGCCTTGGCTGTTGCTTCGCCCGTAACGTCTTTGACTGGGACCACCCATACATAGTTGGTGGCTCTGTCTATGGCCGTTAGAAGGTATCTGTAACCTTCCGTCGTGATCGGGAAAGGTCCTACATGATCAGTGTGTAAGAACTCGAACATTCCTAAGTGTAAAGGAAAAGTCCCGAGCAGGCCAAAATTCGCCTTCAATGTGTTTTGGATGTCTTGCATGGGATGCATGCATTGACCTGTTCATCAATATTCTCCTTCATCTTCTTCCACCAGAATCGTCTCGAAATGAACATATGCGTTCTTTGTCGGCCCGGGTGCGCCAGTAGTGGGCAGTTATGAGAAGCGACAAAAATGATGTGTCTGAGTTTCTCAGGAACCCAGAGAGTCCGTTTGTCTGGTTGTGATGCATAGCGCCCGTGTCGGCCTTTGTACCACAAGAAACTGTCTCTCCACCCCATCTCCTTCTGTTGCTCCTTAATCTCCTTCGTCATTTTCAGCTCGTTCGGGTTCTTGTATAGCTGTATTAGCTCTTTGAACTCCAGATCGAGAGCCTGTTGCTGTCTCCATGCAGTGGGTGAGGCTATGTGGATAGTCCCATCCTCTAGCTGCACTCCTATCCTCTCAGGGTTTTCGTCTAACTCCTCCTTGTTCTCCTGCGGGGGTTCCACATATGCTTCTTGCTTAATCTCTTCTTGTTTTATCTCCGCCTTCATATTCTCATATGCTTCATAGGACCACTCAGCATCCTCGAGGACATGTGCTGTACAACATATCCCATGATCCGGACCTTGCGGGCTATGACGTAGACCCGATCGGTTATATCGGACCCCTCTCGCCATCTGCATCGACTCGATATGATGCACTTCGTATGTGCAGTCTGGGGATAGATCCTCCATTTCTGCTGATGATATGAGAGCTGCCACTTCTGAGTGAAACTCTAGCCTGGAGAGGCTGTCAGCGACAACATTTCGCTTGCCGGGTAGATGGACCATTGTAAAATTGAAACATGACAAGAATGCCTGCCATCTCGCTAGACGGCCAGTCTGTTCATGATTCATCAGCCATAGTAAATTCTGGTGATCAGTCCTTACTATAAACTGAGGTCCACCCCATAAATACTCTCTCAACCGTTTGAGGGCCCAGACCACCGCCAGTGCCTCTCTCTGTCTCGTACAATAGTTTCGCTCCGCCGAGCACAACTTTCTACTTATAAACATGATCGGGCGCAACTTTTTCTCCTCATCTTCCTGTTGTAAGACTGCGCCGATCGCGAACTTTGATGCGTCTGTGTCGACTACGAATTGCTTCGAAAAGTCGGGCATCATCAGCACGAGTCCGCCATCCTTCGGATCTTTGTAAATGAGATCTTTGAGCGTGTTGTACGCTTCTAAGGCTTCATCATCCCACTTCTCAAAATCACCGAAGTCGATCATTCTCTCCAACTTAGCCCGAGTTGCACCCCCATTGGGTATGAACTGGCTGTAATATTGCGCCATCGTGCAGCTCTGTGCGATTCTTCGGCCTCTGCCGGCTCATGATCTCCTCCCTCTTCTCTTTGGATATCGAGACTCTATTGTAAGAGATTTCGTACCCCAAATATGTCACGCTTGTCTTTGCGAGTTGACATTTCTTCAAATTACATTTCAGGCCAAATAGTTTGATACGCCTCAAAATGTCTGTTAGATGGTCGATGTGCTCTTCCATCGTATTGGAGTACACGATAATGTCATCGATGTAACAAAATGCGTACTCTCCCGCCTTCTGTCCTCTTCTCCTCATGAAACCTCCCTCTGTCTGGTCATCATATTTGCTACTCAGCATGCTTTGCATCGCTTTCTGAAAGAGTCTCGGGGCCTGTTTGAGTCCCATCGGAAGTACTTTCCACTGATATATCTCCATTCCTACTACAAATGCAGTCAGCCATCTGGACTTTTCATCCAGTGGAATTTGCCAGAAGCCATTCTTCAGATCAATGACTGAGTATAGCTTGGCGTTCCGCAATACTCGCCTTCCTTCTTCAAGAGTAGGTAATGGATTTCGTTCCTCCTCTAAAATTTTATTGACGCGGGCATAGTTAACCGTGAAGCGCCGTTCTCCTCCCGGTTTAGGCACCAGTCTCGGTTGGGAAACTATTGGAGATGTCGATCTCTCAATGAAATCCTCATCGAGTAACTGCCGTGCTTGTTCTTCTGCGATCTTGCTTCATGTATACTCAGATTTGCCCGTCGTGGCGCCGGGGAAGGCTCAGCACCTGGTATTTTACAAATAACAGCAGTGAAGTCTTCCGGCTTGACACCTCCCGCTTGAGGGGGGTCAAAAATCATTTTGTTCGCCTTCAATCTCTCTTTCAAAACCTCTTTCCCCTTCTCCGTACCTGCTCCTCCTGCCAATTTCTCGTCTATCGCTGCCTTAAACTCATCCTCTGACATTCTCTTTTGATGCTTGAGGGGTGCTCTGTCCTCCTCCAAGCCCAACTCTTCTTCTGATATATCGTCCATTCCCATTTTTTCATATGTGGCAGTGTCTGGTTCGTCGTCCTCCGCCAGACCTACCAACACATCTATTAATCTCGCATATTGCAACGGAGCTTTTCGGGTGTAGAAACCATCGAAGCATGTGAATTCTTGAGGAATCAATTTCAACTTGTCCTGGTCTCTGAGCTTCCGCTTGTATGCACTGCTCTGCTCACGAGTCCCGAGACGACAAGCCACCACTAAGTGTTGCTTCCGTGAGGGCACCGGTATCGGATGATCAATAAGCCGGTCCCGTATCTCCTGCGCCCATATCGCCTTCTCATTGTACGGGAGTATGACCGTATATGGTTTATTACTTTCAAAAAGAGTGCGCAGGCACTTTTTCACTTCTGTCAGTGAGCGCGGCCACGTAGGCTCGTCACCCCAGAATTCGGTAATAAAGCTTTTAATATCTTCTGCCGGGATACCAGGGAGTCGTCCCCTTCTCCTCGGTATAAACTCCTGTCTGTCCTTCTCTTCCACCTTTACGTGAAAGCAATACCCGTTGGTAATATATACATCGGCCCCTGCTCCTTCTTCAAATCTCGCCAACGATCGGCACCTTTTTCCCATGCATATAATCTCCTCTTTCCTCTTTTCAATGAGATCGTCTATCGACTTTTTATCCCATTGTGTAGAGACTGTAGCCGTATAGACCTCCGCCTCTCTCTTGTCTGACAGGTTTGAACCATCTTTAGACACCGCGTCCGTTGGCATATATGCCTCATATGCGTGTGTAATGGCCACCTGTTTCCCTTCCTATGCTACCCCTAGGTGTAGGGCCTCGTATGAGTCAATAGCATGGAGAGAGTCGACAGTATATTCTTCTCCTGGCTCTACGCCGTATATGACTCTTTTGGCGGCGCAATCAATCACTACGTTCATTGTCGCAAGTTGGTCGTACGACAAAAGAACAGATCCGTGGTATTCGGGGACAACGTATAAGTCCACTCGATATACTCGTCCGGATTTCAATTTAAAATTTAAAGTGATGATGCCCGTTATATCCGTCCGACTACTAACTCCTTTCAAGGTGCCAGATGATTTTTTCATATTAGTTTCTAACCACTCATGGTGTTTCGTAGTAAATTTCTGGCCGACAATATTAATATTCGCCATAGTATCATTACCAACGTTTATAAAGGTATTTAATGTTTCACAAAAAAGGTTCGTATAGCATAAAGCGTCTGGCCGGTGACTTTTTAAGGCCAATACAAGGAGCTTGTGTTCTAAAATCTGTATCCTTTTCTCGAGGTTCGCCTCCTCCTCCCTTTCCGCCGTTTTTGTAATGTCTTTTTGGGTATTGTTCACAGGCGAAGGATGATTGTCCTTGCTTTCTCTGTTTGAGACCGTGAGGAGAGGTTGATGTCCTCCATCCTCCTTGTCTATTGTCTGTCTCGGCAAGTTGATAAGATTAACTGCCGGTTCTATTCTTACTTTCTTCGTGGCTGCGACAGGCCCGCCTGCTTTCTCTTTGCCAGCGCTTTACTAGCCTGCCTATTAGCAGCATGCACTGTTTGTTGTCGTGATGGGTGTACTGGTATTGTACTACCTTTGAGTTGGTCTGTGGCCTGCTGTGGGCTCTTAGACTCACTGGTACCCTTGGTTGGGACCTGCACAACGGTGTATCGTGCAATGCATGTTGTTCTGTTTTCTCCCTCCTTCTCTAGTCATTGGACTACCTCAAATCTGTTACCTGAGTCGGCATCAGTGTCGGTAGTGGTTGCGCCTGATGTCGCATAGGCCTGTGGTGCTGAGGAACTCGAGCTTGAGCTCGAGCCGTCTGCCCAGCCCCCATCTCTGTGGTACGGGCGCTCTGCGCTGCCGTATCCACCTCGGCCAACCCATCTTCCTCCTCCTCTACCTTGAAATACACCTCTTCCTCCTCTTCTCACAGTTTTATAATAGGTTGGGTAGTTACAGGGGGGGGTAATGCACAAGAAGCGAGTGCAGGTCAGACTGGAGGATCTCCATTGACAGAGGCAGAGAGAGAGATGGAGGATGTTGGCCAGAATATCCCAAATACATGGGAACAGTTGGCTACATATGATGATGAAGAGTCCTTCTTCCTTCGACTCTACATCGGCTGTATACGTATACTCCTCTCTCTCCTCTCCATCCCTATTCCCCCCTCTCTTCTGAGTACTGAGTCTCCTGCTCCTCTCCTCCCTCACTAGGACCATAATCAGTTGGTGTCACACCAGCCTGCTCATTCTCGTCTTCCATCTTATGTTATGAGAGTCACGTCTGCTTTTTTTTTCTTCTTTTTTTCCTCTGTTATTCTTATCACTCTATGCAACCTTCTTCTCCTTCTTCCTTTTCTCTGTTGAAATAGTTATGGGGCGTCAGGCCCTACACAGAGATAACGATAGTTTGGTCAAAAGAGCTGTTTTGTAGAAGTCAGTCTGTCGTCGGACAGTGCTTTGATATTTGTCTTGCTCTTGTGTGAGAGATGCCAGTGTAATCTCTTCTGGTTTCTGCAGAGAAAATGCAAGGAAAATGGTTCAGAACAGAGAGTGGGAGTGCTTTGCTCGTTTTTCCTCTGTCTGTGTGTTTGTCTGATGTTTGTTTCGCACTTGTCCTACTTGGCTTTATGCAAGCGGCAAGAGGGAGTGGAGTAGGTGTGGTCTGGTGTCTTGTAGAAGAGCACACAGAAGCCAAATGTGCACAAGGGCTAAAGGTTATGCCAGCTTGTGACAAATTGATCGCTTGTTTGTAAGTTTTTTTTGTTTGAGGATGAGTAGGAGTGTTTGTTTTTGTCTGATGTCTGTGCGACAGATCAGCGAAAAATAAATTTGTGCTTATCTAATGTCTGTACGACAGATCAGAAAAGAAATCAGCCTTTAGCTATGGACTCCAAATTTACTATCCCCAACGATAGCTCAATGGAAGAGTAAGTCGGTAATATAACCAAACACAGTCCTCAAAAAAGAGAATGATGTCTCGTTATATTAGCTCAGTGACGCAAAGACAAAAAGCCGCTAAAAGACCAGGATCAAATTGGCATTTCAGACGTGTCCGGCCAGACGAAATCTATAAATAAGTTTTTTACCTGATAATTCGGGGGGTGATGTCCACAGTACCCCCTCCCAGTTTTTTATGGCGGAACTTCGTTTCCGACATAATACGCTTTGAACTGATTTCTTTTCTGACTAAGATTCGTTTAGAGTTATGTATGAAGATACATCAACCCACGAATTAGCAGTTATAAAACAACAATTATACTTGCACCGGTACCAATCGTATATATACTCTAGCACATTCAGTATCTATATTAAAATCTTCCTCTTTCTTCTGTCGATAAGATATTTGTGCAGTATGTCAAAGTATAATGTTTTATGGTTGAGTAATAATGTAATGTCGCCATTTCCATATATATGTAATAACATGTCGTCGGTTTTCATAAATACATTTACTTTTTGTGAAGACATACCCTTGTATAAATCGGTGTCATTTAATATAGTGTCAGGTGATCAAGTCTGACGACTATATCCGAAGTTGAGTTGAGTGCGCCCTAACCTTGCGATATGCCGATACAAGTAGAGATCGATGGAATCCGGTGTAGCAGTTCATGTTATTAAAATATATCAGTTCTTGATTAGACTGTAGAGTCTTTAATGAGATCATCATTCTGGTACTAATGCGGGTCGTATCCAGGAAACACCATCGCTCACTCAAATAGCGATCCCGTAACGGTGCTGTTTCGTGGCCGTCTCGTCTGTCTCTGCCGAAGCAAGAGAATAGAATGCCTATTTTTTGTCAGCTGTGTCTTGTTAATCTCTAGAAGAATGAATGCTGTAGTAGCTTTAATATCTAAGTAAGGTTGTCGGGACGATATTGGATCAATGCTATGTTCGCAATCGATCAGGTCCACAATACTTCTAGAGAAAAAACACTTACTATAGACGCCGTTTACGCGCGCGGACTCCTTTACCTGGTGGAGGACCTCCAACCAAAGTTAAGTCTAAGGTAGACTGTTCGAGGACGTCCCAAATTTTGTGAGGGATTGCGCCTTGTGCCAAGTCAAAAGGAATGTCCAGCACCCCTCGTGGTAGTGCTTGTATGGTCCACGCGGTATGATCTTTATCTGTGGGAGATATGGTATCATCCCATGTCTCAAGTTTCTTGGCTTCTTTATATACTGGAAGGTATTGTCTTACTTTAGGATCTTCCACTGGATCCAGACTCCTCCAGAAATGTAAGACTGGTTGTATTGTTTGTGCCGCAGTCGAAATTCGATTCGATCGCGTATGGCGTTTGTGAGGTACTGCCATGACTCTCATGAGATATAAATCTGAAAGCGTGTCATCGGCTACGTGAAGGATCAGGGGTGGAAATTACAGGATGTCGCGGACCATGGCCACGAACTAGCTGACGCGATCAATTCTCTTTTCGCTAGAGATGATCAGAAGACTGCAGCCATAGAAGCCGCAAGTAGAGGAAGAGGTGGAACACGAGGAAGAGGAGGAGGGAGAGGAATCAATCGAGGAGGAGGAGCCCCTTTCGCACGAGGCACATACACTCGCGGGGGGGAGAGGGGAACACATCTACATTCCTTACGAGAAAAGGAATAGACCAGGACAAGGTCAAAGCAACCTCCTGATCGAAATTCCCGGCCTTGCGAAGCCTCTCTTCAACAAAGTGAGGTTTGAGCACGAAAGAGTGCCATTGCAGGATATCAAGTATGGCGACACTCTTACACTGTGCGACATATACGACATATCTGCAAAACTCTACGCTGCTGTGCTCGTTGCGGAATTTTATGAACGCACAAACATACAGTGGAAAAATAAACGCACAACTGCAGCATGGCTGTCTGTCTGTGGTGTCCCCACTGATATCAAGAACCTAGAAAGAAAGTTCGAAGGTAGAAACCAAAGTGGCATTGAGTTTGCACTTGAGGCTTTTGTAACTGCCTTCACACGGGCTTACAACGAAATGTACAAAGCACTGAAAGACAACACAAGGCAACATCCTGTTTACGAGGAGGTTGACCAGTCTTGTCAGGTGCTTGAACGCCTCACACAACTCCATAAGGGCCTCTTTGAGGGGAATGAGTAAAAACCAACATGGAAACAATGGGCCCACACGAAGAATCACACTCTCATTAAAGGCCCTCTCACAACAATCCCAAATAATAACAGAGCTGATAAGTCTTCCATGAGAGAAAAGGCACACTTCCTCTCTAGTGCCACAGGGCTTGCACAGTTCGTGACTCATCTAGCACGACAGGTGAAAGAAGAAGAGACGAGACAGAAAGAGGAGAAGGAGCAGAAGGAGAAGATAGCTGTGGCAATGGCAGTAGCACGGGTGGCTCCACAGTCAACGGCTCCACCTACCACATCTAACCCAGCTCCCAAGAAAGCAGGAGGAGGACCCTCAGGAGGAGGACCCCAAGGGGAAGGGACAGTAATTAACTTGACTGACTCCCAGAAGAAAAAGCAGGCGCTGCAGGCAGCCCTAGCTAAAATCAAAATTGGGGGAGGGGGCCTTAAGCTCTATGCTATCACTGCCAATGAGGTTGACACAGAGAAGACCCTCATGACTAAGCTCAATGAGATGGACAGATGCTTCCAGCAAAACCAGTGTGAGGTGGAGCAGGAATATGAAGTCCTAGAACATCTCTGTGATCGATCCCTCCTTGGAGCTGGTTTTGATCGTATAACTTACAAGAAGTACAGAGGAGAGGAGGAGCTAGCAAGGAAAGGTGGACATGCAGAGATGAGTTGTACTCTGGCCATTGCTGCCCTCATTCGATACTTTAAGGCAAGTGGATACCAACACTTGTGCACTGGCACATTGATTGGGTTTGAAATTTTCGACTTAGTATCGGAGCAGTTGCAGTCTGTCACTCAGCTTGCATCTGTCTTAACAAATGTGGGCACCCAGTACACTCTCTTTTATAACCACAAAGCCATACTCCTATATTTCCTCAGTGCTTTGCACGTCTACAACAAAAATAAGCTCACACTGCTCGTGCAAGACTGCAAAACCTTCGACAAGGTAAAGCACTTGAACTTTTTGGAGATGAGCGTCTTTGAGGCCACGACTAAGGCCGTGAGCCCAAAAATGTTGTGGACCGAAGTAATGACCGCTTGTCAGAGGCTCGACAGCCAGACAGCATCCTTGATCGGTTCTGCATCGGCTTCTGCTCAACCGCAAGCCGCACATACGCAACGATCTCTAGGAAAGCGACCAAGAGAGAACAGTTGTGAAGCTAACACACCTTGTATTCGTTGGTGGGCACGGGCATAATGCTTCAAACACACAAATAAGAAATGCCCGTACAACCACGATGTCGAGGACACCCGCATCCGAAACACACTCCTCAAGAACGTACGGTCGGACGAAACCAACACCGTCGCCGTTCTGCGCCGACTGCGCATTGAGCCGCAGGCCTCACCAAGTAAAAAGCGTCTTTGGCCCATGAAATATGTCCAATCGCATCTCCTTCTTTCCAACTGGGGTGAACGAGAGTGTCATTGCCCGCGCGAGGGTCTTGATCTCCGTCATCGCTCCCCTCTTGATGGACTCCTTGCGAACGTGCCGTCCTTATCGCCTTTCTCGGTCGGTCGTAGATAAAGGTCATTTTGCGCTCTCCTTATTTGCGCCTCCGTGAACGTTCCTTCCGGCACGTTCGACTCCACCCTTTTGCGGGTCTGAGTCCCCGCCGCACTTTTGCGGTCGGTGGCCCGCTTGTTCTCCAGCTCAGCCTCCTCCTTCTCCGCAATTGGTGCCCTGTAGGCATCCCGTTCCGAGATATCCTCCTGACGGATTGGTGGGACCTCTTTAAAGTCAGCCTCCATCCGTTTGAGTGCTTGATCAACGGACTCATCTTCAAGTAGGAAGGGATCATACTTAATCAGCCTTCGTACATTGACTATTTGAACTTTTCCTCTGCCCCTGATTTTATAATTCAAAGGCCCCATCTGTTCCATGATCTGGTATGGTCCTTTCCAGTGGATGAACAGCTTCGAGCTGACTCCCTGAGGAACCTGAGGATGATACAGTAGTACAATATCCCTGACATGAAATCTGACTTGATCCAGGTGTGCCTGCCTGACACCTTCAGCATCAGTCTTCCTGCGCTCCGCCTCCCTATGCGCCTGTACTATTTGCTCCGCCTCCATCTTCGCCCGAAGTCTCACCCCAAACAGCTCATCCTGATCTGCCCATGAATCTTTTGGGTGCAGCAGTGAGGCTGGGATGGCGGGCTCACGCCCATATACCAATTGGTATGGCGAGACGGAACCTTTTGAACCACCTAACGCTGTAGAGGGTAGGCAATTCATAGCAAAGGCAAACGAGGATGCTGCCTCCACCCATGCCTTTTGGTTCTCCTTCTTCATACAACACATCTTCAGCGCGGCCTTAAGGGGTCTATGCACCCGCTCTATCTTGCCGTTCGCTCTGGGGTTATAGGCGGTGACATATTGCCATTTCATGCCGTAATATGCAGATAGCTTGTCGATGACTTCATTATTAAAGTCAGAGCCTCGATCTCGGCACCCCAATCTGTGAGATGATCCTGTCAATCAACGCCTTGGCTGTTGCTTCGCCCGTAACGTCTTTGACTGGGACCACCCATACATAGTTGGTGGCTCTGTCTATGGCCGTTAGAAGGTATCTGTAACCTTCCGTCGTGATCGGGAAAGGTCCTACATGATCAGTGTGTAAGAACTCGAACATTCCTAAGTGTAAAGGAAAAGTCCCGAGCAGGCCAAAATTCGCCTTCAATGTGTTTTGGATGTCTTGCATGGGATGCATGCATTGACCTGTTCATCAATATTCTCCTTCATCTTCTTCCACCAGAATCGTCTCGAAATGAACATATGCGTTCTTTGTCGGCCCGGGTGCGCCAGTAGTGGGCAGTTATGAGAAGCGACAAAAATGATGTGTCTGAGTTTCTCAGGAACCCAGAGAGTCCGTTTGTCTGGTTGTGATGCATAGCGCCCGTGTCGGCCTTTGTACCACAAGAAACTGTCTCTCCACCCCATCTCCTTCTGTTGCTCCTTAATCTCCTTCGTCATTTTCAGCTCGTTCGGGTTCTTGTATAGCTGTATTAGCTCTTTGAACTCCAGATCGAGAGCCTGTTGCTGTCTCCATGCAGTGGGTGAGGCTATGTGGATAGTCCCATCCTCTAGCTGCACTCCTATCCTCTCAGGGTTTTCGTCTAACTCCTCCTTGTTCTCCTGCGGGGGTTCCACATATGCTTCTTGCTTAATCTCTTCTTGTTTTATCTCCGCCTTCATATTCTCATATGCTTCATAGGACCACTCAGCATCCTCGAGGACATGTGCTGTACAACATATCCCATGATCCGGACCTTGCGGGCTATGACGTAGACCCGATCGGTTATATCGGACCCCTCTCGCCATCTGCATCGACTCGATATGATGCACTTCGTATGTGCAGTCTGGGGATAGATCCTCCATTTCTGCTGATGATACGAGAGCTGCCACTTCTGAGTGAAACTCTAGCCTGGAGAGGCTGTCAGCGACAACATTTCGCTTGCCGGGTAGATGGACCATTGTAAAATTGAAACATGACAAGAATGCCTGCCATCTCGCTAGACGGCCAGTCTGTTCATGATTCATCAGCCATAGTAAATTCTGGTGATCAGTCCTTACTATAAACTGAGGTCCACCCCATAAATACTCTCTCAACCGTTTGAGGGCCCAGACCACCGCCAGTGCCTCTCTCTGTCTCGTACAATAGTTTCGCTCCGCCGAGCACAACTTTCTACTTATAAACATGATCGGGCGCAACTTTTTCTCCTCATCTTCCTGTTGTAAGACTGCGCCGATCGCGAACTTTGATGCGTCTGTGTCGACTACGAATTGCTTCGAAAAGTCGGGCATCATCAGCACGAGTCCGCCATCCTTCGGATCTTTGTAAATGAGATCTTTGAGCGTGTTGTACGCTTCTAAGGCTTCATCATCCCACTTCTCAAAATCACCGAAGTCGATCATTCTCTCCAACTTAGCCCGAGTTGCACCCCCATTGGGTATGAACTGGCTGTAATATTGCGCCATCGTGCAGCTCTGTGCGATTCTTCGGCCTCTGCCGGCTCATGATCTCCTCCCTCTTCTCTTTGGATATCGAGACTCTATTGTAAGAGATTTCGTACCCCAAATATGTCACGCTTGTCTTTGCGAGTTGACATTTCTTCAAATTACATTTCAGGCCAAATAGTTTGATACGCCTCAAAATGTCTGTTAGATGGTCGATGTGCTCTTCCATCGTATTGGAGTACACGATAATGTCATCGATGTAACAAAATGCGTACTCTCCCGCCTTCTGTCCTCTTCTCCTCATGAAACCTCCCTCTGTCTGGTCATCATATTTGCTACTCAGCATGCTTTGCATCGCTTTCTGAAAGAGTCTCGGGGCCTGTTTGAGTCCCATCGGAAGTACTTTCCACTGATATATCTCCATTCCTACTACAAATGCAGTCAGCCATCTGGACTTTTCATCCAGTGGAATTTGCCAGAAGCCATTCTTCAGATCAATGACTGAGTATAGCTTGGCGTTCCGCAATACTCGCCTTCCTTCTTCAAGAGTAGGTAATGGATTTCGTTCCTCCTCTAAAATTTTATTGACGCGGGCATAGTTAACCGTGAAGCGCCGTTCTCCTCCCGGTTTAGGCACCAGTCTCGGTTGGGAAACTATTGGAGATGTCGATCTCTCAATGAAATCCTCATCGAGTAACTGCCGTGCTTGTTCTTCTGCGATCTTGCTTCATGTATACTCAGATTTGCCCGTCGTGGCGCCGGGGAAGGCTCAGCACCTGGTATTTTACAAATAACAGCAGTGAAGTCTTCCGGCTTGACACCTCCCGCTTGAGGGGGGTCAAAAATCATTTTGTTCGCCTTCAATCTCTCTTTCAAAACCTCTTTCCCCTTCTCCGTACCTGCTCCTCCTGCCAATTTCTCGTCTATCGCTGCCTTAAACTCATCCTCTGACATTCTCTTTTGATGCTTGAGGGGTGCTCTGTCCTCCTCCAAGCCCAACTCTTCTTCTGATATATCGTCCATTCCCGTTTTTTCATATGTGGCAGTGTCTGGTTCGTCGTCCTCCGCCAGACCTACCAACACATCTATTAATCTCGCATATTGCAACGGAGCTTTTCGGGTGTAGAAACCATCGAAGCATGTGAATTCTTGAGGAATCAATTTCAACTTGTCCTGGTCTCTGAGCTTCCGCTTGTATGCACTGCTCTGCTCACGAGTCCCGAGACGACAAGCCACCACTAAGTGTTGCTTCCGTGAGGGCACCGGTATCGGATGATCAATAAGCCGGTCCCGTATCTCCTGCGCCCATATCGCCTTCTCATTGTACGGGAGTATGACCGTATATGGTTTATTACTTTCAAAAAGAGTGCGCAGGCACTTTTTCACTTCTGTCAGTGAGCGCGGCCACGTAGGCTCGTCACCCCAGAATTCGGTAATAAAGCTTTTAATATCTTCTGCCGGGATACCAGGGAGTCGTCCCCTTCTCCTCGGTATAAACTCCTGTCTGTCCTTCTCTTCCACCTTTACGTGAAAGCAATACCCGTTGGTAATATATACATCGGCCCCTGCTCCTTCTTCAAATCTCGCCAACGATCGGCACCTTTTTCCCATGCATATAATCTCCTCTTTCCTCTTTTCAATGAGATCGTCTATCGACTTTTTATCCCATTGTGTAGAGACTGTAGCCGTATAGACCTCCGCCTCTCTCTTGTCTGACAGGTTTGAACCATCTTTAGACACCGCGTCCGTTGGCATATATGCCTCATATGCGTGTGTAATGGCCACCTGTTTCCCTTCCTATGCTACCCCTAGGTGTAGGGCCTCGTATGAGTCAATAGCATGGAGAGAGTCGACAGTATATTCTTCTCCTGGCTCTACGCCGTATATGACTCTTTTGGCGGCGCAATCAATCACTACGTTCATTGTCGCAAGTTGGTCGTACGACAAAAGAACAGATCCGTGGTATTCGGGGACAACGTATAAGTCCACTCGATATACTCGTCCGGATTTCAATTTAAAATTTAAAGTGATGATGCCCGTTATATCCGTCCGACTACTAACTCCTTTCAAGGTGCCAGATGATTTTTTCATATTAGTTTCTAACCACTCATGGTGTTTCGTAGTAAATTTCTGGCCGACAATATTAATATTCGCCATAGTATCATTACCAACGTTTATAAAGGTATTTAATGTTTCACAAAAAAGGTTCGTATAGCATAAAGCGTCTGGCCGGTGACTTTTTAAGGCCAATACAAGGAGCTTGTGTTCTAAAATCTGTATCCTTTTCTCGAGGTTCGCCTCCTCCTCCCTTTCCGCCGTTTTTGTAATGTCTTTTTGGGTATTGTTCACAGGCGAAGGATGATTGTCCTTGCTTTCTCTGTTTGAGACCGTGAGGAGAGGTTGATGTCCTCCATCCTCCTTGTCTATTGTCTGTCTCGGCAAGTTGATAAGATTGACTGCCGGTTCTATTCTTACTTTCTTCGTGGCTGCGACAGGCCCGCCTGCTTTCTCTTTGCCAGCGCTTTACTAGCCTGCCTATTAGCAGCATGCACTGTTTGTTGTCGTGATGGGTGTACTGGTATTGTACTACCTTTGAGTTGGTCTGTGGCCTGCTGTGGGCTCTTAGACTCACTGGTACCCTTGGTTGGGACCTGCACAACGGTGTATCGTGCAATGCATGTTGTTCTGTTTTCTCCCTCCTTCTCTAGTCATTGGACTACCTCAAATCTGTTACCTGAGTCGGCATCAGTGTCGGTAGTGGTTGCGCCTGATGTCGCATAGGCCTGTGGTGCTGAGGAACTCGAGCTTGAGCTCGAGCCGTCTGCCCAGCCCCCATCTCTGTGGTACGGGCGCTCTGCGCTGCCGTATCCACCTCGGCCAACCCATCTTCCTCCTCCTCTACCTTGAAATACACCTCTTCCTCCTCTTCTCACAGTTTTATAATAGGTTGGGTAGTTACAGGGGGGGGTAATGCACAAGAAGCGAGTGCAGGTCAGACTGGAGGATCTCCATTGACAGAGGCAGAGAGAGAGATGGAGGATGTTGGCCAGAATATCCCAAATACATGGGAACAGTTGGCTACATATGATGATGAAGAGTCCTTCTTCCTTCGACTCTACATCGGCTGTATACGTATACTCCTCTCTCTCCTCTCCATCCCTATTCCCCCCTCTCTTCTGAGTACTGAGTCTCCTGCTCCTCTCCTCCCTCACTAGGACCATAATCAGTTGGTGTCACACCAGCCTGCTCATTCTCGTCTTCCATCTTATGTTATGAGAGTCACGTCTGCTTTTTTTTTCTTCTTTTTTTCCTCTGTTATTCTTATCACTCTATGCAACCTTCTTCTCCTTCTTCCTTTTCTCTGTTGAAATAGTTATGGGGCGTCAGGCCCTACACAGAGATAACGATAGTTTGGTCAAAAGAGCTGTTTTGTAGAAGTCAGTCTGTCGTCGGACAGTGCTTTGATATTTGTCTTGCTCTTGTGTGAGAGATGCCAGTGTAATCTCCTCTGGTTTCTGCAGAGAAAATGCAAGGAAAATGGTTCAGAACAGAGAGTGGGAGTGCTTTGCTCGTTTTTCCTCTGTCTGTGTGTTTGTCTGATGTTTGTTTCGCACTTGTCCTACTTGGCTTTATGCAAGCGGCAAGAGGGAGTGGAGTAGGTGTGGTCTGGTGTCTTGTAGAAGAGCACACAGAAGCCAAATGTGCACAAGGGCTAAAGGTTATGCCAGCTTGTGACAAATTGATCGCTTGTTTGTAAGTTTTTTTTGTTTGAGGATGAGTAGGAGTGTTTGTTTTTGTCTGATGTCTGTGCGACAGATCAGCGAAAAATAAATTTGTGCTTATCTAATGTCTGTACGACAGATCAGAAAAGAAATCAGCCTTTAGCTATGGACTCCAAATTTACTATCCCCAACGATAGCTCAATGGAAGAGTAAGTCGGTAATATAACCAAACACAGTCCTCAAAAAAGAGAATGATGTCTCGTTATATTAGCTCAGTGACGCAAAGACAAAAAGCCGCTAAAAGACCAGGATCAAATTGGCATTTCAGACGTGTCCGGCCAGACGAAATCTATAAATAAGTTTTTTACCTGATAATTCGGGGGGTGATGTCCACAGTACCCCCTCCCAGTTTTTTATGGCGGAACTTCGTTTCCGACATAATACGCTTTGAACTGATTTCTTTTCTGACTAAGATTCGTTTAGAGTTATGTATGAAGATACATCAACCCACGAATTAGCAGTTATAAAACAACAATTATACTTGCACCGGTACCAATCGTATATATACTCTAGCACATTCAGTATCTATATTAAAATCTTCCTCTTTCTTCTGTCGATAAGATATTTGTGCAGTATGTCAAAGTATAATGTTTTATGGTTGAGTAATAATGTAATGTCGCCATTTCCATATATATGTAATAACATGTCGTCGGTTTTCATAAATACATTTACTTTTTGTGAAGACATACCCTTGTATAAATCGGTGTCATTTAATATAGTGTCAGGTGATCAAGTCTGACGACTATATCCGAAGTTGAGTTGAGTGCGCCCTAACCTTGCGATATGCCGATACAAGTAGAGATCGATGGAATCCGGTGTAGCAGTTCATGTTATTAAAATATATCAGTTCTTGATTAGACTGTAGAGTCTTTAATGAGATCATCATTCTGGTACTAATGCGGGTCGTATCCAGGAAACACCATCGCTCACTCAAATAGCGATCCCGTAACGGTGCTGTTTCGTGGCCGTCTCGTCTGTCTCTGCCGAAGCAAGAGAATAGAATGCCTATTTTTTGTCAGCTGTGTCTTGTTAATCTCTAGAAGAATGAATGCTGTAGTAGCTTTAATATCTAAGTAAGGTTGTCGGGACGATATTGGATCAATGCTATGTTCGCAATCGATCAGGTCCACAATACTTCTAGAGAAAAAACACTTACTATAGACGCCGTTTACGCGCGCGGACTCCTTTACCTGGTGGAGGACCTCCAACCAAAGTTAAGTCTAAGGTAGACTGTTCGAGGACGTCCCAAATTTTGTGAGGGATTGCGCCTTGTGCCAAGTCAAAAGGAATGTCCAGCACCCCTCGTGGTAGTGCTTGTATGGTCCACGCGGTATGATCTTTATCTGTGGGAGATATGGTATCATCCCATGTCTCAAGTTTCTTGGCTTCTTTATATACTGGAAGGTATTGTCTTACTTTAGGATCTTCCACTGGATCCAGACTCCTCCAGAAATGTAAGACTGGTTGTATTGTTTGTGCCGCAGTCGAAATTCGATTCGATCGCGTATGGCGTTTGTGAGGTACTGCCATGACTCTCATGAGATATAAATCTGAAAGCGTGTCATCGGCTACGTGAAGGATCAGGGGTGGAAATTACAGGATGTCGCGGACCATGGCCACGAACTAGCTGACGCGATCAATTCTCTTTTCGCTAGAGATGATCAGAAGACTGCAGCCATAGAAGCCGCAAGTAGAGGAAGAGGTGGAACACGAGGAAGAGGAGGAGGGAGAGGAATCAATCGAGGAGGAGGAGCCCCTTTCGCACGAGGCACATACACTCGCGGGGGGGAGAGGGGAACACATCTACATTCCTTACGAGAAAAGGAATAGACCAGGACAAGGTCAAAGCAACCTCCTGATCGAAATTCCCGGCCTTGCGAAGCCTCTCTTCAACAAAGTGAGGTTTGAGCACGAAAGAGTGCCATTGCAGGATATCAAGTATGGCGACACTCTTACACTGTGCGACATATACGACATATCTGCAAAACTCTACGCTGCTGTGCTCGTTGCGGAATTTTATGAACGCACAAACATACAGTGGAAAAATAAACGCACAACTGCAGCATGGCTGTCTGTCTGTGGTGTCCCCACTGATATCAAGAACCTAGAAAGAAAGTTCGAAGGTAGAAACCAAAGTGGCATTGAGTTTGCACTTGAGGCTTTTGTAACTGCCTTCACACGGGCTTACAACGAAATGTACAAAGCACTGAAAGACAACACAAGGCAACATCCTGTTTACGAGGAGGTTGACCAGTCTTGTCAGGTGCTTGAACGCCTCACACAACTCCATAAGGGCCTCTTTGAGGGGAATGAGTAAAAACCAACATGGAAACAATGGGCCCACACGAAGAATCACACTCTCATTAAAGGCCCTCTCACAACAATCCCAAATAATAACAGAGCTGATAAGTCTTCCATGAGAGAAAAGGCACACTTCCTCTCTAGTGCCACAGGGCTTGCACAGTTCGTGACTCATCTAGCACGACAGGTGAAAGAAGAAGAGACGAGACAGAAAGAGGAGAAGGAGCAGAAGGAGAAGATAGCTGTGGCAATGGCAGTAGCACGGGTGGCTCCACAGTCAACGGCTCCACCTACCACATCTAACCCAGCTCCCAAGAAAGCAGGAGGAGGACCCTCAGGAGGAGGACCCCAAGGGGAAGGGACAGTAATTAACTTGACTGACTCCCAGAAGAAAAAGCAGGCGCTGCAGGCAGCCCTAGCTAAAATCAAAATTGGGGGAGGGGGCCTTAAGCTCTATGCTATCACTGCCAATGAGGTTGACACAGAGAAGACCCTCATGACTAAGCTCAATGAGATGGACAGATGCTTCCAGCAAAACCAGTGTGAGGTGGAGCAGGAATATGAAGTCCTAGAACATCTCTGTGATCGATCCCTCCTTGGAGCTGGTTTTGATCGTATAACTTACAAGAAGTACAGAGGAGAGGAGGAGCTAGCAAGGAAAGGTGGACATGCAGAGATGAGTTGTACTCTGGCCATTGCTGCCCTCATTCGATACTTTAAGGCAAGTGGATACCAACACTTGTGCACTGGCACATTGATTGGGTTTGAAATTTTCGACTTAGTATCGGAGCAGTTGCAGTCTGTCACTCAGCTTGCATCTGTCTTAACAAATGTGGGCACCCAGTACACTCTCTTTTATAACCACAAAGCCATACTCCTATATTTCCTCAGTGCTTTGCACGTCTACAACAAAAATAAGCTCACACTGCTCGTGCAAGACTGCAAAACCTTCGACAAGGTAAAGCACTTGAACTTTTTGGAGATGAGCGTCTTTGAGGCCACGACTAAGGCCGTGAGCCCAAAAATGTTGTGGACCGAAGTAATGACCGCTTGTCAGAGGCTCGACAGCCAGACAGCATCCTTGATCGGTTCTGCATCGGCTTCTGCTCAACCGCAAGCCGCACATACGCAACGATCTCTAGGAAAGCGACCAAGAGAGAACAGTTGTGAAGCTAACACACCTTGTATTCGTTGGTGGGCACGGGCATAATGCTTCAAACACACAAATAAGAAATGCCCGTACAACCACGATGTCGAGGACACCCGCATCCGAAACACACTCCTCAAGAACGTACGGTCGGACGAAACCAACACCGTCGCCGTTCTGCGCCGACTGCGCATTGAGCCGCAGGCCTCACCAAGTAAAAAGCGTCTTTGGCCCATGAAATATGTCCAATCGCATCTCCTTCTTTCCAACTGGGGTGAACGAGAGTGTCATTGCCCGCGCGAGGGTCTTGATCTCCGTCATCGCTCCCCTCTTGATGGACTCCTTGCGAACGTGCCGTCCTTATCGCCTTTCTCGGTCGGTCGTAGATAAAGGTCATTTTGCGCTCTCCTTATTTGCGCCTCCGTGAACGTTCCTTCCGGCACGTTCGACTCCACCCTTTTGCGGGTCTGAGTCCCCGCCGCACTTTTGCGGTCGGTGGCCCGCTTGTTCTCCAGCTCAGCCTCCTCCTTCTCCGCAATTGGTGCCCTGTAGGCATCCCGTTCCGAGATATCCTCCTGACGGATTGGTGGGACCTCTTTAAAGTCAGCCTCCATCCGTTTGAGTGCTTGATCAACGGACTCATCTTCAAGTAGGAAGGGATCATACTTAATCAGCCTTCGTACATTGACTATTTGAACTTTTCCTCTGCCCCTGATTTTATAATTCAAAGGCCCCATCTGTTCCATGATCTGGTATGGTCCTTTCCAGTGGATGAACAGCTTCGAGCTGACTCCCTGAGGAACCTGAGGATGATACAGTAGTACAATATCCCTGACATGAAATCTGACTTGATCCAGGTGTGCCTGCCTGACACCTTCAGCATCAGTCTTCCTGCGCTCCGCCTCCCTATGCGCCTGTACTATTTGCTCCGCCTCCATCTTCGCCCGAAGTCTCACCCCAAACAGCTCATCCTGATCTGCCCATGAATCTTTTGGGTGCAGCAGTGAGGCTGGGATGGCGGGCTCACGCCCATATACCAATTGGTATGGCGAGACGGAACCTTTTGAACCACCTAACGCTGTAGAGGGTAGGCAATTCATAGCAAAGGCAAACGAGGATGCTGCCTCCACCCATGCCTTTTGGTTCTCCTTCTTCATACAACACATCTTCAGCGCGGCCTTAAGGGGTCTATGCACCCGCTCTATCTTGCCGTTCGCTCTGGGGTTATAGGCGGTGACATATTGCCATTTCATGCCGTAATATGCAGATAGCTTGTCGATGACTTCATTATTAAAGTCAGAGCCTCGATCTCGGCACCCCAATCTGTGAGATGATCCTGTCAATCAACGCCTTGGCTGTTGCTTCGCCCGTAACGTCTTTGACTGGGACCACCCATACATAGTTGGTGGCTCTGTCTATGGCCGTTAGAAGGTATCTGTAACCTTCCGTCGTGATCGGGAAAGGTCCTACATGATCAGTGTGTAAGAACTCGAACATTCCTAAGTGTAAAGGAAAAGTCCCGAGCAGGCCAAAATTCGCCTTCAATGTGTTTTGGATGTCTTGCATGGGATGCATGCATTGACCTGTTCATCAATATTCTCCTTCATCTTCTTCCACCAGAATCGTCTCGAAATGAACATATGCGTTCTTTGTCGGCCCGGGTGCGCCAGTAGTGGGCAGTTATGAGAAGCGACAAAAATGATGTGTCTGAGTTTCTCAGGAACCCAGAGAGTCCGTTTGTCTGGTTGTGATGCATAGCGCCCGTGTCGGCCTTTGTACCACAAGAAACTGTCTCTCCACCCCATCTCCTTCTGTTGCTCCTTAATCTCCTTCGTCATTTTCAGCTCGTTCGGGTTCTTGTATAGCTGTATTAGCTCTTTGAACTCCAGATCGAGAGCCTGTTGCTGTCTCCATGCAGTGGGTGAGGCTATGTGGATAGTCCCATCCTCTAGCTGCACTCCTATCCTCTCAGGGTTTTCGTCTAACTCCTCCTTGTTCTCCTGCGGGGGTTCCACATATGCTTCTTGCTTAATCTCTTCTTGTTTTATCTCCGCCTTCATATTCTCATATGCTTCATAGGACCACTCAGCATCCTCGAGGACATGTGCTGTACAACATATCCCATGATCCGGACCTTGCGGGCTATGACGTAGACCCGATCGGTTATATCGGACCCCTCTCGCCATCTGCATCGACTCGATATGATGCACTTCGTATGTGCAGTCTGGGGATAGATCCTCCATTTCTGCTGATGATACGAGAGCTGCCACTTCTGAGTGAAACTCTAGCCTGGAGAGGCTGTCAGCGACAACATTTCGCTTGCCGGGTAGATGGACCATTGTAAAATTGAAACATGACAAGAATGCCTGCCATCTCGCTAGACGGCCAGTCTGTTCATGATTCATCAGCCATAGTAAATTCTGGTGATCAGTCCTTACTATAAACTGAGGTCCACCCCATAAATACTCTCTCAACCGTTTGAGGGCCCAGACCACCGCCAGTGCCTCTCTCTGTCTCGTACAATAGTTTCGCTCCGCCGAGCACAACTTTCTACTTATAAACATGATCGGGCGCAACTTTTTCTCCTCATCTTCCTGTTGTAAGACTGCGCCGATCGCGAACTTTGATGCGTCTGTGTCGACTACGAATTGCTTCGAAAAGTCGGGCATCATCAGCACGAGTCCGCCATCCTTCGGATCTTTGTAAATGAGATCTTTGAGCGTGTTGTACGCTTCTAAGGCTTCATCATCCCACTTCTCAAAATCACCGAAGTCGATCATTCTCTCCAACTTAGCCCGAGTTGCACCCCCATTGGGTATGAACTGGCTGTAATATTGCGCCATCGTGCAGCTCTGTGCGATTCTTCGGCCTCTGCCGGCTCATGATCTCCTCCCTCTTCTCTTTGGATATCGAGACTCTATTGTAAGAGATTTCGTACCCCAAATATGTCACGCTTGTCTTTGCGAGTTGACATTTCTTCAAATTACATTTCAGGCCAAATAGTTTGATACGCCTCAAAATGTCTGTTAGATGGTCGATGTGCTCTTCCATCGTATTGGAGTACACGATAATGTCATCGATGTAACAAAATGCGTACTCTCCCGCCTTCTGTCCTCTTCTCCTCATGAAACCTCCCTCTGTCTGGTCATCATATTTGCTACTCAGCATGCTTTGCATCGCTTTCTGAAAGAGTCTCGGGGCCTGTTTGAGTCCCATCGGAAGTACTTTCCACTGATATATCTCCATTCCTACTACAAATGCAGTCAGCCATCTGGACTTTTCATCCAGTGGAATTTGCCAGAAGCCATTCTTCAGATCAATGACTGAGTATAGCTTGGCGTTCCGCAATACTCGCCTTCCTTCTTCAAGAGTAGGTAATGGATTTCGTTCCTCCTCTAAAATTTTATTGACGCGGGCATAGTTAACCGTGAAGCGCCGTTCTCCTCCCGGTTTAGGCACCAGTCTCGGTTGGGAAACTACTGGAGATGTCGATCTCTCAATGAAATCCTCATCGAGTAACTGCAGTGCTTGTTCTTCTGCGATCTTGCTTCATGTATACTCAGATTTGCCCGTCGTGGCGCCGGGGAAGGCTCAGCACCTGGTATTTTACAAATAACAGCAGTGAAGTCTTCCGGCTTGACACCTCCCGCTTGAGGGGGGTCAAAAATCATTTTGTTCGCCTTCAATCTCTCTTTCAAAACCTCTTTCCCCTTCTCCGTACCTGCTCCTCCTGCCAATTTCTCGTCTATCGCTGCCTTAAACTCATCCTCTGACATTCTCTTTTGATGCTTGAGGGGTGCTCTGTCCTCCTCCAAGCCCAACTCTTCTTCTGATATATCGTCCATTCCCGTTTTTTCATATGTGGCAGTGTCTGGTTCGTCGTCCTCCGCCAGACCTACCAACACATCTATTAATCTCGCATATTGCAACGGAGCTTTTCGGGTGTAGAAACCATCGAAGCATGTGAATTCTTGAGGAATCAATTTCAACTTGTCCTGGTCTCTGAGCTTCCGCTTGTATGCACTGCTCTGCTCACGAGTCCCGAGACGACAAGCCACCACTAAGTGTTGCTTCCGTGAGGGCACCGGTATCGGATGATCAATAAGCCGGTCCCGTATCTCCTGCGCCCATATCGCCTTCTCATTGTACGGGAGTATGACCGTATATGGTTTATTACTTTCAAAAAGAGTGCGCAGGCACTTTTTCACTTCTGTCAGTGAGCGCGGCCACGTAGGCTCGTCACCCCAGAATTCGGTAATAAAGCTTTTAATATCTTCTGCCGGGATACCAGGGAGTCGTCCCCTTCTCCTCGGTATAAACTCCTGTCTGTCCTTCTCTTCCACCTTTACGTGAAAGCAATACCCGTTGGTAATATATACATCGGCCCCTGCTCCTTCTTCAAATCTCGCCAACGATCGGCACCTTTTTCCCATGCATATAATCTCCTCTTTCCTCTTTTCAATGAGATCGTCTATCGACTTTTTATCCCATTGTGTAGAGACTGTAGCCGTAGACCTCCGCCTCTCTCTTGTCTGACAGGTTTGAACCATCTTTAGACACCGCGTCCGTTGGCATATATGCCTCATATGCGTGTGTAATGGCCACCTGTTTCCCTTCCTATGCTACCCCTAGGTGTAGGGCCTCGTATGAGTCAATAGCATGGAGAGAGTCGACAGTATATTCTTCTCCTGGCTCTACGCCGTATATGACTCTTTTGGCGGCGCAATCAATCACTACGTTCATTGTCGCAAGTTGGTCGTACGACAAAAGAACAGATCCGTGGTATTCGGGGACAACGTATAAGTCCACTCGATATACTCGTCCGGATTTCAATTTAAAATTTAAAGTGATGATGCCCGTTATATCCGTCCGACTACTAACTCCTTTCAAGGTGCCAGATGATTTTTTCATATTAGTTTCTAACCACTCATGGTGTTTCGTAGTAAATTTCTGGCCGACAATATTAATATTCGCCATAGTATCATTACCAACGTTTATAAAGGTATTTAATGTTTCACAAAAAAGGTTCGTATAGCATAAAGCGTCTGGCCGGTGACTTTTTAAGGCCAATACAAGGAGCTTGTGTTCTAAAATCTGTATCCTTTTCTCGAGGTTCGCCTCCTCCTCCCTTTCCGCCGTTTTTGTAATGTCTTTTTGGGTATTGTTCACAGGCGAAGGATGATTGTCCTTGCTTTCTCTGTTTGAGACCGTGAGGAGAGGTTGATGTCCTCCATCCTCCTTGTCTATTGTCTGTCTCGGCAAGTTGATAAGATTAACTGCCGGTTCTATTCTTACTTTCTTCGTGGCTGCGACAGGCCCGCCTGCTTTCTCTTTGCCAGCGCTTTACTAGCCTGCCTATTAGCAGCATGCACTGTTTGTTGTCGTGATGGGTGTACTGGTATTGTACTACCTTTGAGTTGGTCTGTGGCCTGCTGTGGGCTCTTAGACTCACTGGTACCCTTGGTTGGGACCTGCACAACGGTGTATCGTGCAATGCATGTTGTTCTGTTTTCTCCCTCCTTCTCTAGTCATTGGACTACCTCAAATCTGTTACCTGAGTCGGCATCAGTGTCGGTAGTGGTTGCGCCTGATGTCGCATAGGCCTGTGGTGCTGAGGAACTCGAGCTTGAGCTCGAGCCGTCTGCCCAGCCCCCATCTCTGTGGTACGGGCGCTCTGCGCTGCCGTATCCACCTCGGCCAACCCATCTTCCTCCTCCTCTACCTTGAAATACACCTCTTCCTCCTCTTCTCACAGTTTTATAATAGGTTGGGTAGTTACAGGGGGGGTAATGCACAAGAAGCGAGTGCAGGTCAGACTGGAGGATCTCCATTGACAGAGGCAGAGAGAGAGATGGAGGATGTTGGCCAGAATATCCCAAATACATGGGAACAGTTGGCTACATATGATGATGAAGAGTCCTTCTTCCTTCGACTCTACATCGGCTGTATACGTATACTCCTCTCTCTCCTCTCCATCCCTATTCCCCCCTCTCTTCTGAGTACTGAGTCTCCTGCTCCTCTCCTCCCTCACTAGGACCATAATCAGTTGGTGTCACACCAGCCTGCTCATTCTCGTCTTCCATCTTATGTTATGAGAGTCACGTCTGCTTTTTTTTTCTTCTTTTTTTCCTCTGTTATTCTTATCACTCTATGCAACCTTCTTCTCCTTCTTCCTTTTCTCTGTTGAAATAGTTATGGGGCGTCAGGCCCTACACAGAGATAACGATAGTTTGGTCAAAAGAGCTGTTTTGTAGAAGTCAGTCTGTCGTCGGACAGTGCTTTGATATTTGTCTTGCTCTTGTGTGAGAGATGCCAGTGTAATCTCCTCTGGTTTCTGCAGAGAAAATGCAAGGAAAATGGTTCAGAACAGAGAGTGGGAGTGCTTTGCTCGTTTTTCCTCTGTCTGTGTGTTTGTCTGATGTTTGTTTCGCACTTGTCCTACTTGGCTTTATGCAAGCGGCAAGAGGGAGTGGAGTAGGTGTGGTCTGGTGTCTTGTAGAAGAGCACACAGAAGCCAAATGTGCACAAGGGCTAAAGGTTATGCCAGCTTGTGACAAATTGATCGCTTGTTTGTAAGTTTTTTTTGTTTGAGGATGAGTAGGAGTGTTTGTTTTTGTCTGATGTCTGTGCGACAGATCAGCGAAAAATAAATTTGTGCTTATCTAATGTCTGTACGACAGATCAGAAAAGAAATCAGCCTTTAGCTATGGACTCCAAATTTACTATCCCCAACGATAGCTCAATGGAAGAGTAAGTCGGTAATATAACCAAACACAGTCCTCAAAAAAGAGAATGATGTCTCGTTATATTAGCTCAGTGACGCAAAGACAAAAAGCCGCCAAAAGACCAGGATCAAATTGGCATTTCAGACGTGTCCGGCCAGACGAAATCTATAAATAAGTTTTTTACCTGATAATTCGGGGGGTGATGTCCACACTCTTGCCTTTTAATGAATAAAACGAAAACTTGAAAGTCTAACTGCTTATTTTTTATATTTAGTACTTGAAATGGTCTCGGCCTGATAGTTATAATTTTGTTGTTGACCTGACCGATAGTACTTATTTTTGACATTGATTACTTGTGGAAAATCAAGTGTATTTATCTTCCACATGTCACGGCAGTTTATATGATTAATTTTAAAAGTTAAAATTATTTGCTTGTACACCGGTGAGCTAGTATAATAAAAGGAGGCAGGGTTACTGCCATAGTAGCCTTTTAAAAGTGCCCACTGGTTCCAAGCTGTTCGAGTTAGACTGGGTCAAAAGATGACGAAAGTGACTGAAAACTTTGTTTTCTCTATGACAGAACTTTTGGTAAATCGTAGCCCATGTTTGGGGAGAACTTGATGATAGTTGCCTTAACGATTTTTGAAAATAGATTTCAGATATCTGCATTCGAAAATAAGTTGATATACTGCTTCCTCCAACACCTCATTATTGGTTGATTTCGGTACATTCCAAGCATCCCTTTGATAGTCGCCGTTCTCACTCTATTGTCAGTGTACGACGATAATGGTGGGAGGCGTGGATATGGTGTTGTACCATTGCTAATCAAGAATTTCCAATTTTTGAAATGCAGGCGAGAATGAAAGCCAAAATATAACTTCTTCCCAATTCTTAAGTCACTCCCAGCAAAAACAAGTTTATAAAATCGTTCGTCAACATCTACTTCTTGTTCTTCAAGCTCTAGACCACCTGTGTATAGGGGTTGGGCGTGTTTATATTCTAGATGCCTGAGTGACTGTATGTGGGGTGTCAGACGTTCTAAAAATGTTTGGTCGTCTGATGGAGTCACAAGAAGAAAAAGTAGATAGTCAACCTGTCGAATGCCGTATACAAATTCAGATAGATTTTGTCTACGTAGTACAGTAAAAATCTAAACTTATCAAAAATACATTTTATTTGGGCCAATGGGGAAAAAAGATAGCCTCCGATCGGGCAATAACTTGCTGAAAGCAAGCGTTCCCCATCATGAAGTAAGTATTGTTCAGATCCATCTCGACTATGTCGAGTACGTCCTGAAAACTGAAGACGATCGTCTCGTGAGGCACTATGATGCCAACCTACATCATGTTTCATCCTTCCATTCACATCAAGTCGCAACGTTTTTGACACTTGTATTTTTTTTCCTCTCTAAGCTCTCCTCTTTTTCCAGTGGCTTCATAATGACGTAAAATCATGAAAAGCCAGTGGATAGACATGATGATCTCTTGTTATCTAGCCAAGTGAACATTTGTTTCACATCAAATGACAAAGCTTGAACATTTAATTCGACGTTCAAATTCTTTTCTAATTTCTGAAACAAAGTCTGGGCTTTTTTCATTTTTCCTTTGAGATCTGAAAGCTTATTGAGATTGAAGTTTGGCACGTATTTTGTGACTTGCATAACGAGAAAGTTTAAGGCTTTGGCCGCGTACTTTAGTGTCTTTCGACCTTGTGAGCGAGACTGAATGCAAATTAATCGTGTTTTGTTTTCCGGATCTTTGTCCTTTGGAGATGTCATAACTTTGTTGACCTCCCTTTTCTTATTCAACGGAGCAAAGCGACCGAGATTTCTTTTATTGTATTCGTGTCTGTACTTGCGTAAATCTGTTGTTCTATCATGCTGACTGCTTTGAAACACGGGGATTCTACAACTTCTTGTTTCAACCTTTGCCATAGCATAACAGGGCACAACTGGTTTTTGTTTTTGTCGAGGTCCTTTACAACCAGTTTGTTTTTTTCGATGTAATTTTTCGCTGATTGTAAAGTATTCAAACTTATTCTTTGGTTTTTATTTGCAGTATGCTTTCCGAAATTTTGCTGGTTTTTATCCCATAAATTTTGCAAATTTCGTAAAATGATATTGCCTGCCGCTTTTGTTGTTCCCATGGATTGCAGTATAGTGAACAATTCATGTTTTTCTGTCTGAATCTGTGCATCCTGTTGCTGATTTATCTCAGTCAATTTGGAACGGTCGGTCCGACCATCAGCCTGACTTGGCCTTTTACCAAAAATGATGTCACGGATTTGGGCAACATACTTTTTGACACCGATCCAGAATTCTTTTTGCGCATTGTCACAGTCGAGAGAGGGAATTGCGGATGCATGTAGTCTACCTACTATTCCCATCTCTCCTTCCATGTCTTTCAGTCTCGAACTGAAATGCTTTCCATTTTTGCGAAGTGGGGAGCATTTAGGTTGTTCGAAAAACTGAAAGTCAAAACCGTCAATCCACATGTGAATGTTTATCAAAGTCTTCGCAATAGATGGTGAGTTCTTTTGTACTATCTTTGCAAGTGATAGTACAGACATCAGTGTTTGTTGTGGCATGGTGACGTGCTGCAGAATGATTGCTGGTATTGCTTTGAGCTCCTTTCTGGGTAGGTGTTCTATGAACAGCATTTTCATAGTATAGTTAGAGCTCTTGAGGATCTCTGGGTAACGTAGAAGTCGAGATCTGACAATAGACGCAATTCGTTCTTTGATTTTCCAGTGAGGCATTTGTTGAGTCTGTGCCCATACGTGTATTGCCTGCTGTCTGGTTGCTTTCTTCATATCACGTTCCCATGCTTTTGGATGATACCATAGCTTTTCGACATTGACTGCCTTGTCAAGAACTGCTCCTCTTGAGTCAATTCGCAAGGCCAATGGTTGTCTATTTAATAATAATACCTCTCTGGCTAGAGAGGAGGATAAACGACAATATGCCCCAGTCCAAGTTAGAGACGAGTGTGACTGTCGTTGTGTTTGTTGTGCTCGTTCATTTGGCTCATATAGTTTTGTGTTGCGGTACACCCTGTTCATATAGTCAGAATCTGTTTTATCTCCTCCTTTTCCATATCTTGTCACCATGATCTTGTCATTATTGTCATAGTGATCAAGAAGGGAGATCAAAGAGAAAGAAAAGTGTTGAGTGATACCGTTACACCCCACCCATAAAGTTAGATTGGCAATACGATTGTGCAATCCATTGAGCATCCAGCATAACTTTGAGCAACATTGAGCAGCCTTGCGCCCGCACACACATGGTTTTGCTTTTCTGCGTTCTCGTATTGGGAAAGATTGCGAAGTGTGTGGCTTGTATGTCTTGTTTGCTTTGAAGTGTTGCATGTAAGCTGGTCGTTTTTTATTCATTTTTGGCGTTAGCCATTGAATGAAGGACTTTTCTGTTTGCACTCGAATTGACTTTGAATGGAGCTTCTCACCTTTTGTTTTGTAAGGTAGTTTGCCCAGGTTCAATATGGGTATTGAAATAAAATGTTCATAGCCAAACTGACCGGCCATTCTTGACAGTTGCTGGTCTGAGTGAGAGCTGGATTTAGAATGTTTCCATGCTCGCAGTTGTCTGAATTCATGTTTCATTCTAGAGAAGAAGTTTGACGTCTCACCCACGTAATCTAAACTTGTCAGTGGTGAGTAAATGTAGTAGACAACCGAACGTTTGCTTCATGATTATTACCCGGTTGATCAAGAAAATCGAAAGCATGTAAGCTGTCGACGTTCGGAATAGAATTAATAATCGTCAGCTTAGCTTTTATCCATTTCGAATCCGTGACCGGTATGGATGCCATTGTCAGAAAGTGTTGTACCATCATAGACAACCGGAATACTTTCCATACTATTCTGCCATGCGAAGTCGTTGCCAGCGATTTGATTTTAATACAGTAGAAATTTGCTTTTCTAAGAAGGATATTTACCAGAGATTTGCTAGAGGTGCAAACGCTATCGCTACATGTTTGTCATTTTTTCAACTAGTGCTTGCACTGGAGTTAAGGTCTTCTTGAGAGGGGTAGACAAGTCTTGGGTAGATTCTTCGCACTCGCCTGCACAGTGCATAAAGTCTAGTAACGCACTGCGTCAAGTCTTCCCCGTCTCACTAAGTGTTTTTCTTTGCCGCGGCTCTGGATTTTGCCGTTTCAGATGGTGAGGATGTGACAGTAGTTGGAGTCGTGCTACCTGCCTTAGCTTTTTTCGCTGATTGTGGCGGAGACAGCTCTGCTGTTGATGTTCGTTTCTTTCCAACTTCTGTTTCGTTCGGAATAGAAGATGCAGTCGCAGATGTCTCCGACTCTGGCTCCGACGTCGACGCAGACTCAGACGAGTTATCGCTATCGTTATCTTTGGTTTGTTTGCGACCCAGCTGTTCCGAGATCGGTGCAGTCATCGTGTCTTTGACTGACTTTTTCTCTTCGAGCAGAGCAATGCTTGCTTGTAACTCATCCATCGTAGCGATTGCCAGTTCGATGAACTTGGCTCCGTCGATCTCCTTTTCTTCTTCGGGAGCTACTGAGATTGGAACCTGAGGATAATCTGGCAGCACCATGTCGAAAGTTTCGAAGAAAGTCTTGGTCTTTTCGAGAATGGTGCGGAAAGCTAAGCGAATCCGGTCGCGCATTGCTTCAGTGTCTGAACCTAGTTTGGCCAACACGGCGTTGCTCTCCGAATCCCCTCTGGAATATGGATTTGGGAACTCTTGGTTTGAGATCAACTCGTCGATGTAATCGAGAACAAGAGAAGAGACCCCTAATATATATCAAGTTAAAATAGACAGATTAGGCTATGATAGGATGGACAGATTGAGCCGGCGCAATTATACTACGCACAGTTACTGTTGACAGCTGAGACAAGCGCAGGGTCAAAGTGTATGTATGTATGGTATGTATGTTATGTATGTATGTATGTATGTATGTATGCAGTAACTCA
>WBZZ01004879.1:170000-172500 GCA_019918135.1 Paulinella micropora
AGAAAAAGAAAAAAATAGCTAGATAGATAGATAGACAGATAGATAGATAGATAGATAGATAGATAGATTAGATAGATAGATAGATAGATAGATAGATAGATAGATGGATGGATACAGATGGATAGATCGATAGATGGATAGATGGATAGATGGATAGATAGATAGATGGATAGATAGATAGATAGATAGAAAGAAAGATAGATAGATAGATAGATAGATAGATAGATATGAGTTTCCCTTTGTTGCGCAGGGTCTCTGTTTTGAGGGCCCGGGCACATTTAGGCAATCGAGCGTTCACGACAGAGGCTAACGCACATATTCGCTTGAAATCATATGTGCCTCACCTTTTCCATCCAGCAAGCTCTATGTCGACCAACTATCACCTTCTAACTCCTCTAGTTGGCTCAAACGAGTCATGTTGCGACTGTTACCAAAAACCGAGGAATTTCGGCGGTCAGGACACTCCCCTAACGCAAATATTTGCTTGAATTCCGGAATAACCACCTCAGCGTCGAGGACGAGTCTGGGGCTTGACGCCCTGCAAGTATCAGCTCCCAACTCCTCCTGGTGGCCACAAACCGTCAGTTCTTCCCACAGCTTTCCCGAGTATGCGCATGGCATGCTCTGGCTCACTCTCTCTTTCTCTCTCTCTCTATCTCTCATCTTCCCCTCTTTCCCCTCTCCCTACTGCTTACGTTGTCTTTCGTCTCGATGTGGGCGCCGGCCGCCAGCAGCGCCTGCGCTGTCGCCGTGCTCCCACAGACTCCGGCCATGTGCAGCGCCGTGTAGCCCTTCTATACACAGCAGACCAGACCAGGTGCGACGTGCGGGGGGAGGGAGAGGAGGAGGAGGAGGAGGAGGAGGAGGGGGAGGGGGAGGAGGGCAGCGCGCTTGCAGCAGGCAGCGGGCACACACTCACACACACACACATTCATACATACATACATACATACATACATACATACATACATACACACGCTGCTGGCCCCTCCGGCCCGCACAGTTGCATGTGTACACCACATCCCATCACCACCAACCCGCGCGAACCGGCACCCGGCCACGATCAAGCACGGTTTGTGGCCACCAGGAGGAGTTGGCAGCTCATACTTGCAGAGCTGCAAGCCCCCGACTCGTCGCTGACGATGACATGGGTTTTTCGAAATTCATGTAAATATTTGCGTTAGGAAAGTGTCCTGAATGCCTAAATTTCCTTGACTTTCGGCACTACTCCCAAAAACTACTCGTTTGAGGGCACCAGGAGGAGTCAGAAGGCCATGTTTGGCACACACAAAGCTCGTTGAGCTGAGAGCATGCCAACACAGGAATTACCTAGAATTTTTTGCATTTTAGCGTTCAGGACAAACGCCTAACGCAATTACTAGGAATTTCTCGTTTGACGTCAAAAAAATACGTATGAAGGTGATATTTGATGATGAGAATGAGTATTGGTTGGAAAAATTATCAAAACTAAAATTATGTGATTTTTTGCATTTTAGCGTTCAGGACAAACGCCTAACGCAATTACTAGGAATCTCTCGTTGGACGTCAAAAAAATACATATGAAGGTGATATTTGATGATGAGAATGAGTATTGATTGGAAAAATTATCAAAACTAAAATTATGTGATTTTTTGCATTTTAGCATTCAGGACAAGCGCCTAACGCAATTACTAGGAATTTCTCGTTTGAGGTAAAAAAAATACATATGAAGGTGATATTGATGAAGAGAACGCGTATTGGGTGAAAAATTATCAAAAAGAAAATTACGTAATTTTTGCATTTTAGCGTTCAGGACAAACGCCTAATGCAATTACTAGGAATTTCTCGTTTGACGTCGAAAAAATACGTATGAAGGTGAAGGTGATACTTGATAAATTGATAGGGTATTGGGTTGGAAAATTATCAAAAATAAAATTATGTGATTTTTTGCATTTTAGCGTTCAGGACAAACGCCTAACGCAATTACTAGAAATTTCTCGTTGGACGTCAAAAAATACGTATGAAGGTAATATTTGATTAATAAGGAGTGTATTGGATTGGAAAATTATCAAAAATACAATTATGCGATTTTTGGCATTTTAGCATTCAGGACAAACGCCTAACGCAATTACCAGGAATTTCTCGTTTGAGGTAAAAAAAAAACAAAACCGTTTAAATGCGATATTTGATGAATAGAAAGTTTAATGGGTTGAAAAATGATCAAAAGGAAAATTATGTGATTTTTTGGCATTTTAGCGTTCAGGACAAACGCCTAACGCAATTACTAGGAATTTCTCGTTTGAGGTAAAAAAAAAATACGTTTGAAGGTGATATTTGATGAATAGAAAGTGTACTGGGTTCAAAAATGATCAAAAAGAAAATTATGTGATTTTTTGCATATTAGCGTTCAGGACAAACGCCTAACGCAATTACTAGAACTTGTTTGACGTCGAAAAAATACGTATGAAGGTGATATTTAATTAATAGAAAGTGTATTGGATAAAAAAATTATCTAAATTTT
>WBZZ01004879.1:180000-190000 GCA_019918135.1 Paulinella micropora
CTTACTCACTTACTCACTTACTTACTTACTTACTACTACTGTACTACTACGATACTACTACTACTACTACTACTACTACTACTACTACTACTACTACTACTACTACTACTACTGCTGCTACTACTACCACTTTATTATTATTATTATTATTATTATTATTATTATTATTATTATTATTATTATTATTATTCTCGGAGTGTTGACTGTGATGTATTTAAGGGTAACACCTGATGATAAAAACTTAGTCACGCTTGTTTATCAGAGCTCCAGCCCAATGGCCTTACGGCGTTAAACTGTGATGCCAACTCAAAACCATTTGGTGGATGATGCTGGGGAGGAGGGTCGTTGGGCGCCTGTCGAAGATCTTAAACTCCGCTATGCCGGTTGATAGCCCGTGGACCCAGCGGATACCAAATTGTTATGGGTGGGGTTTTGAGGTAGTTTTAGCAACCATGCTTGGTGTACGCACTTGCACATGCGGCAACGTTTTGCAAGAGGTTGTTGGGACTGCGGAATAACCTCGGCTTAGTGTAGTCTTGCACTCAGGAGCTCCATCGGTGGCCCTTATAATCAGTCGAGAGACTAGGTGGGGATGGAGCACCTCGAACAAGGGCATGGAGGCTCATGTCCGGAAACGGATCGTGCCATCAGCTGCATCAGTATGCCTTAGAGGAAGTATATTATTATTATTATTATTATTATTATTATTATTATTATTATTATTATTATTATTATTATCATTATCATTATCCCTTAAAGGTGTTGGTCAAGGGGGTGGGGGGGTTGGGGGGAGGGGGAAAATGAAAATTGTGCACCCACCCCCCCCCCCCCCCCCACCCGCATTTCCGCACCCCTGTCGGAATAAATCATGGTTTGTGGGAACGAGGAGGAGTTCGGAGCTCATATTTGCAGGGTGGCTAGCCCCAGACTCGATTTTGATGCTGATATGATTTTTTTTTTTAATTCATGCAAATATTTGCGTTAGGGGAGTGTCCTGAATGCCAAAATTCCTTGTTTTTTTTTCGCACCCCAATCGGAATAAATCGTGGTTTGTGTGAACCAGGAGGAGTTGGGAGCTCATATTAAGAGGGTGGTTAGGCCCAGACTTGATCTTGATGCTGATATAATTTTTTTGGAATTCACGCAAATATTTGCGTTAGAGGAGTGTCCTGAATGCGAAAATTCCTTGTTTTCTTAGCCTATTTTCTGCACCCTCGTCGGAATAAATCATGGTTTGTGTGAAGCAGGAGGAGTTGGGAGCTCATATTGGCATGGCTAGCCCCAGACTCGATGCTGATGCTGATATAATTTCTTTGGAATTCACGCAAATATTTGCGTTAGGGGAGTGTCCTGAATGCCAAAATTCCTTGCTTTTTTAGCCTTTTTTTGCACCCCCATCGGAATAAATCATGGTTTGTGGGAACGAGGAGGAGTTGGGAGCTCATATTGACAGGGTGGTTAGCAGCAGACTCGATCTTGGTGCTGGTATAGTTTATTTGGAATTCACACAAATGTTTGCATTAGGGGAGTGTCCTGAATACCAAATTTCCTTGTTTTTTGGCAGTACTTGCCGGTGCCTCCGGCCATTGAACGTACCTGTCGACGGGGCAGGGGGGGTCCGGGGGGCCCTCCCGGGAGCCCTGTGATTGTATGTACCCATTCTGGTCGCGGGTGGCACCCAAAGCTGAAAATGGAGGTTTTTTGCCACCAGGCGCCCTTTTCGGCACCTCCGGCAATTGAACGTACCCTGTCGAAGAAAAAGGGGGGGTCCGGGGGAGCCCTGTGATTGTACGTACCCGTTCTGGTCGCGGGTGGCACCCACACTGAAAATTGAGGTTTTTGCCACCAGGCGCAATTTGCGGCACCTCCGGCAATTCAACGTACCCTGTCGAAGGGAAAGGGGGGTCCGGGGGAGCCCTGCGATTGTACGTACCCGTTCTGGTCGCGGGTGGCACCCACACCTGAAAATTGAGGTTTTTGCCACCAGGCGCCCTTTGCGGCACCTCCGGCAATTCAACGTACCCTGCCGAAGGGAAAGGGGGCGGGGGGGGGGGGGTCCGTGGGGCTCTCCAAAAAGTGATAAAAAGTGGGGCTGGCGGGAGTTGGTGCGCGAAGCGCACCGGTAAACCACCCTTTCAGGTGTTGGCGCAGCAACTAGTTATTATTATCCCTGAAAGGTGTTGGAGAAGGGGGTGGGGGGGTTGGGGGGAGGGGGAAAATGAAAATTGTGTACCACCCACCCCCCAAATCGCACCCCTGTCGGAATAAATCATGGTTTGTGGGAACGAGGAGGAGTTCGGAGCTCATATTTGCAGGGTGGCTAGCCCCAGACTCGATTTTGATGCTGATATGATTTTTTTTTTTTGAATTCATGCAAATATTTGCGTTAGGGGAGTGTCCTGAATGCCAAAATTCCTTGTTTTTTTTCGCACCCCAATCGGAATAAATCACTCGTATTGACAGGCTGACTAGCCCCAGCGATGTTGATGCTGATATAATTTCTTTGGAATTCACGCAAATATCTGCGTTAGGGGAGTGTCCTGAATGCGAAAATTCCTTGTTTTTTTAGCCTATTTTCTGCACCCTTGTCGGAATAAATCATGGTTTGTGTGAACCAGGAAGATTTGGGAGCTCATATTGACAGGGTGGCTAGCCCTAGACTCGATGTTGATGTTGGTATAATTTCTTTGGAATTCACGCAAATATTTGCGTTAGGGGAGTGTCCTGAATGCCGAAATTCCTGGTTTTTTGGGAGTACTTGCCGGTGCCTCCGGCAATTGAACGTACCTGTCGACGGGGAAGGGAGTGTCCGGGAGGCCCTCCCCCCGGGAACCCCAGCCCGGCGATTGTACGTACCAGTTTTAGTCGCGAGTGGCACCCAAACCAGAAAATTGAGGTCTTGTGCCACCAGACGCCCTCCGGCAATTGAACGTACCCTGTCGACGGGGCAGGGGGGGTCCGGGGGGCCCTCCCACCGGGAACACCAGCCCGGCGATTGTACGTACCCGTTTTGGTCGCGGGTGGCACCCACACCAGAAAATTGAGGTCTTGTGCCACCAGGCGCCGTTTGCGCACACCAGAGAGTTAGCGACTGATATTTGGTGTATCTGACACTTCTTGATGAGCTCTCTTCTAAGTATAAAAATTGTTTCGCCGGGTGGCATACACACCGGAAAATTGGGGTTTTTTCGCCACCAGGCGCCGTTCGCGCAGACCTGAGGGAGTTTTGTTTGGTGTACCCGACACCTCTCGGTGCGCTCTCTTCGAGATAAAAAAGGTTTGGTGGCGGGTGGCACAAAAACCAGAGATTTTAGGTTTTTGTGCCACCAGAGCTTACTCTTGCGTTCTGCTGGTACCTCCGGCAATTGAACGTACCCTGCCAACGGGAAAGGGGGGAGGTCCTGGGGGCCCTCTTCCCGGGAACCCCAGCCCGAGGGGGGGGGGGGGGGGGTGCGCGAAGCGCACCGCAAACCATCCTTTCAGGTGTTGGCGCAGCCCCTTGTTATTATTATTATTATTATTATTATTATTATTATTATTATTATTAGGGAGTACATAGGCCATCGGTCCTTTCCATGGGCTGATTGGTATAAAGCTCCTAGAGTAATGTTCTATGCCGTCACTTCCTTTATTCCACCGATTGGTGTGGAGACTTTCCTTATGGAATGGAGGACTGGATGCACATGGCCTTTTGGCTCAGCAATTGGCAGGAGATACACTATTATTATTATTATTATTATTATTATTATTATTATTATTATTATTATTATTATTATCATCATCATCATCATCATCATCATCATCATCATCATCATCATCATCATTATTATTATTATTATTATTATTATTATTATTATTATTATTATGTTATTATTATTATTATTATTGTTATTATTATTATTATTATTATTATTATTATCATTATTATTATTATTCTTATTCTTATTATTCTTCTTCTTATTATTATTATTATTATTATTATTATTATTACTATTCTGGAGGGGTGCACAAGATGGCACTCCATGGGAAGAGGAGGTGGTTGGGCCTCTCCCCACGAAGGTGACCGCTTGGGGAGGGCGGTCACCGGGATATGCGCAACTCTCAACTGGGCATTTACTCGGTAGGGGTTCGGCCAGGCAGGTTGTGGGGTTGTCTGTTGGATTGTTGGTTGGCTCGTTTTTCTTGGCTGTTGGTTTGGGTCTGGTTTCCTGGTTAGCCCATTTTCGCCGAATTTCCTGCCGAGTAAATGCCTGGGGGCTTCCAGTTCCGGTTTGGTGATCTTGTTGAGGTGAGCATTCGGAGGAAACAGTACCGAGATGGGTTGAAGATAGGATTCACATTGAGCCGAGATGGGGCTGAGTTGACCTGTTCCAACTCGGCTCCATTTCGGCTTCATGTTAATCCTATCTTCATCCTATCTGGGTTTTGTCTCCTCCCTATCTTCGCTTCTTCGGGGTTGCCTAACTGGAACACATGATGAGCGCACGTTGGAGAGGGGCTTCAGTCGGTCCCAATGCCTTGCCAGTGCCTTGCTGCGTTGCCATGCCTTGCCCCATGCATTCACACCCTCCACCGTTGCATTTCTAACTGAGCAGCTTCGGCTGGGATTACTATACTTGTCTGTAAGACCCTATAGGTACCGCTAGGTTCGCGCCTTCTATACCCACGTGGGGGAAGGAGTTTCAGCGGCACGCCGTCCGATCTGGCTCCACTCGGGGACACCCGTACCTCATGATGTGTATTGTTAGGAGCAGCTGAAAGTCCATAAGGCGTGAGAGTAGAGGCGTTGGCGATGCGATGGAGAGTGTGTGTAGTGCGTGAGGCAGGTTCTGGCGACGCTGGGGGTGCTGGCGGGCGCCGAAGGGCACGAAGCGACGCGGCAGCGTCCAGTGACACCGGCGGAAATGCGTGTAGTGTGTGTTGCAGATACCGCCGATGCTATTTGCATGGACGGGCGCTTTCCTCGGCGTAAAGAGGCGCGGCGGTGATGGCCAGCGACATTGGCCGTCTACTACTCTCAATGGATTACAAATACGCGAAGCACGGAGCTACCACTGTGGCCCTTATGGGACAAGGTAGAATCGCCGAAGACCTGGACAATCCCCGTGGGAATGCCTCTTCGACGGGCTCTGGCCCGATGTCCCAGGATGGGAGGATGAGGGCTCGCGTATATGACGGAATTCCTGAACCACGTGGAGAGGCTATCTTAGCTGCGCCTCATCCTTCCTCCCCAAACCTGGCACACGGGTCGGCGCTTCAACATAAGGCGAGCGGCGCTATATGGCAGATGGCACCGCCGCCTCGACGGTACCGGCGGGTAGATCGGTACGACAAGGACGGGCGTAATCTGATTGTCTGGGGGCTCTCAGAACGCGCCAATCTACAGAAGATCGCCTCCAAAATGAGCGGTCTTGGTCTGGTGGTCCCGGTAATGGAGTGGCAAGGCCAGCGAATGTCTCGTCACCTGGAGCTGGTCTACGAGGACGATGACAGCAGGCAGACGGCGTTGCAGCAACTCAAACATCTCAAATTCTTCGGCAGAGGGGTCAATGTGGCCCTTGGGCGCAGGTTCAGGGACAGGGAACGTGTCCGAAGGCTTATTCGCATCCATCTGCGTGGGGAAGCGGCGGTCCGGAAGGAGGAAGCTGCGACGGGATATCGCGTCTTGCCTCTGCATGAAGAATGTGTCGATGATGTGCAGGTGGTGTCTTCGGAATTGGCTGCCGATGCACCTAAGTGTGTGTCTGAGTGTGCTGATGTGCATGTGGTGCCCCTGCATTCGGCGGCCAGTGCAGTGGGGGACCAACCTGCGCAAGCACCTGCAGAGGGGGGCAGCACGAGGGCGGAAGCCAAGCGCGGCCGTCGGGTCCGGAAACGAGCCAAGAAGCACCGCTCCAAGCAGTTCGATACCGGCTTCAAGCTACTCGTCGCGAGTCACAACTGGCAGGGTAAAACGGGATACGACAACGTAGGCACGGCGGAATGGGCATCATTCTACAAGCACGAGGGCTGGCTAGTCATCGGGGCTCAGGAGCACCGCATGGGCAAGAATCAACTTTCCAAATGCAGCCTGGATGGATTCCGGATTTTTGGAAAACCTGCGGAGGTCAGCGAGAAAAATCGCTGCAAGGGTGGGGTTCTATTCGCGGTGGCTAACTTCCTTGGTCCGTATTGCAACCTGGTGTCAGCCCCCGTCGACCACCGGCAGCAAGTGTGGCTGCGTATCGCCTCGGGTGTTACCGGCGCTCAGGATATCTATGTGGGCAACGGCTACTTTCCCCAGGAAACGCAGGAAGAAGAGTCGTCAGAGGCGTATGCGGCCTGGCAGGCAGCTATAGCTTTTTTTGGAGCCAAGGGTCTTGTGGTCACGGTGGCGGATGCCAACGCGAAGCTCGGGCCGGCATGCAGCCGAAAAGAGGAGGGCATCGTCGGTCAGCACGGGGAGGTCGATGATAAGGGAGCACCGGTACGTTCGGAGAACGGCAAGAGACTCGCGGCTGTCCTCGTCGCTAAGGGCCTGCGAAATCTGAGCGGCTTCTCGTGCCCAGTGGAAGGGTCCTACTGGTGGTCCCGGCGTGAGCAGCGCGGCATGGGCACAGGCAAGCACCTCCTCGATTACATCTGCGCGTCGCCTGGCTTGGCATTCGGAGCAAAGTTCGGAGTATGCGAAGATGATCTTGATACGGACCACAAGGCAGTATGGGCCGAACTGACGTGGAGCGGCCAGCGCCGGCCAAAGCGTGCTGCGAAACCTTACAGGTCTTCGTGTTGATAAGCTTATTGGTGCTGGTGTCTCGGGTAATGATCACGCTGCGAAGCAAGCGCTGGATTATCTACGCGACAAGTTCGATGACGTATTCCAGCATTGCCTACAGAAGCTTGGAGTGCATCAGCTGCCTGAGCTTGACCTATCGGGTGGTGCCGACAGCCAACGGGTGGTAGATGACGTCACCGAGCGAGTGGCGCAGTCCTTCCGAATGGCGGCGCACCGGGTCCTTGGCTCCAGATGTATACGACCCCGTTTCACCAACAATTGGTTCGACGGGGAGCTAAACGAGCTCATTCAGCAGCGCCGGGAGACGCAGCATACAGGAGGGATGAATTGAATGCGGAAGCCCGTCTGAATTGGCTACGGCTCCGCAAGCAAATTCGGAAGGCAACTCGGGCCAAGAAGTCCGCCTCCTTCAAGCAAGTGCAGGAAGAAGCGGTCAAATGTCAACGCGAGCAATCCTCAAAGCGCTTTTGGCTACTCGCGAAGCGGCTTGGCGGGGCACGCAGAACGAAGGTCTCCGCGCCGGTGCAAAGGGAGGATGGCTCACTGGCGTGTACGCTGCCGGAAAAGGTCGCTCGGTGGGAGGAATTCGGAAAAATTCGGTGAAGCCACGGGAAAATCCGGCAAGTGCGGCTCTTGTGGTGGAGTGCTGTGCAGAAGCAGGCTCGCTGGAGTGGGAGGAAGCCGAAGCTAAGCGGCAGTTCCACTGGAACGATCGCTTCAGAGATGAGGTGGCCCGGGCTATGAAGGAGCACGAGGTAGGTGAAGACACTTGCGAAGAGCTGGACAAGCCGTTCACGCAAGCGGAGGTCCTTGCAAGGCAACGTGCCCTGAATAACCACAAAGCTTGTGGCGAGGACAAAGTGAAGAACGAGATGCTCAAGTATGGCGGCGCCTACATCAATGGCTACTTAACGCAGTACTTCAACTGGATTCGAGAAGCCGAGAGGACTCCAAAAGCTGGGGCAAGGGAATCATCGTCAATATCCCCAAGGGTGGGGATCCTACGGATCCTGACAACTGGAGGGATATCTCGATTATTAGTTGCCTTGGTAAGCTGTATCTGTCCTTATTAGCTACTCGTCTAACGCTCTTCGTGGATGGCCCGGATAAGCTACGTCCAGAGCAGGGAGGCTTCCGCCCGGGGCGTCGCACTACGGATCAGGTCTTTACCCTTTGGCAGAGGTTGAAGGGGCGTCAGCAGCAGAAGCGGGAGTCGTATGTCCTGTTCGTCGATCTACGCAAGGCTTTCCCGTCTGTTTGGAGAGATGGCCTATTTGAGAGGCTCTGGAAGCTGGGTGTAAGGGGCAAGTTCTGGCGCACGCTACGCAGGTGCTACGAGCAGACTTCGTCGCAAGTGCTAGTTGATGGAGCACTCACCCCCGAAGTACTGGAGGGTGTAGGCGTCCAACAGGGGTCCCCTCTCTCTCCCACACTCTTCAACGTCTTTATGGATGAGCTGTGTGATCGGCTGGCGAGTGCCCTCAAGATCACGGATGTGAAGCGGCTGAACGACATCAAGGCACTTCTATACGCGGACGACGTGGCCCTCATCGCTCACAGTCGCACCGAGCTCCAGAAGATGGTCAATGTTGTGGCCAAGTTCGCGGAAGATTACCGGCTGGAAGTCAACTTGAAGCCCGGCAAGACGGAAATCATGCCCATTTACACGTCGAGCAAGGCGAAACGACCAAGTATCAGGGAGCGAGGTGAGCCCGTGGTGTTGTTTCGCGGCCAGAAGCTTTGTGTCACCAGTCAGTACAAGTACCTGGGAGTGGTTATCACCGACGACCTGAAGTGGAAGGAGCAGGCCCTGCGGGCTACGCGTGTCACTGAAGTCGCCACCGCAGGTTGGTACTCTTTGTGGTGTGCAGGTGAGATACAAGCTAGGTATCGTCTCATGTGCTGGAATCAACTTGTGGGAGCCAAGCTGAAGTACGCCTTCGATGTCTGGCTTGCCCCCGTATCGCAGCTCACCAAGCTGGAGGCAGCAATGCTGCGCCCAATGAGGATGATTCTCGGCATCAGCCCTAAGACAAGCAAGTGGATTACACTCTTTCTGGCGCGCTCTTTGAGTGCGGAGCGTTTGCGGCGGGCGGCGCAACTAAAGTTCTATGGACGGCTGCGTGTTCTACCGGAGGAGCGATTTCCTGTCATCGCATCTCAAGTCAAATCCGACTGGACTGCGGAGGCCGAAGGCGCTATCAGGGACTCAATGGATCTACAACAAGGGCTTCAGGAGCTCCTAAATAGCTCAGAGAAGGACCTCGAGGGTTGGAGTTCGACTGTGGACAAGTGGGCCCTTCAGCAGGACGTCAAGATGGTGCAGCAACTGATGTGGGACCAGCGAGAGGCAGGCAGCGATCTTACTGATGGCCTGCGAGTCATCCTAAGACAAGTCTTTGGAACTAAGGAGTTCCCAAGATGGGTAGCCCTTGATGATGCGCATTATAATCTGCTTCGGAGAAGGTTGCTCAGCTGCAACAACCGCCTTCGGTTGTACCGCAGCAAGTTGGTCAGTGGCATGTCCCCTCGCTGCTTCTGTTGTCATGATGATGTCAATGAGTCCCTTGCGCACTTCTTATGGGATTGCCCCATGCATGAAGCGAGACGTAAGCAGCTGTTGCTGAGTATGCAGAGGCTCGGTGGCATGGCTGTGGGGGGTGCTGAGGGGGATGGAGGGAGTGAGGAGGGTGGTGAGGTCGTAGGCGGTGAGGTTGTGGTGGAGGATGTGTTGCTTGGGCGGGAGCGGGAGGGCTCTGTGCGGCAGGGTTGGGATGATATGTCGCCTGTGGATCAATCACGATTGTTTTGTAAGCTTTTTCAGGGGAAGTCGCGCTTCCGCAGTAACTTTAGGCTTGCTGCGTTGTTAGGGGTTACAGCGTTGCGTCCCCCTCCAAAGTTGGATGTGTTGTTTGGATCATATGTGTCTGAGTGTTGGTCTGCTAGGGAGGGTAAAAGGGAGGAGCTTGGGGTGGAGGATGGGGGCGAGGAGGTGATTGACCTCACTGAGGTTCCATCAGCTTCTGTCCCACCCTCTCCCCCAAGTGACGTTGATGTTGCGCGGCGCGGCCGTCCGCGCAGTGTGGACGTCCTGGCTAGAGAGAGGGGTTCGGGAGCGCAGCGTAGTGTCTCCGAGTTCTTCTCTTCAGCTAACACCCTCGCATCTAGCTCTTCATGCACTTCACAGCCCCCATCTGCCCCTGCTGTTGCTGTTGCTGCTATGTC
>WBZZ01004880.1:0-45905 GCA_019918135.1 Paulinella micropora
ATGTCTTCTCTTTTTAATATTTCCTATTTTTTAAATTATCATTTAAGCAATAAAAAAATAGGTTAATATACAATGAACACAACAATCTAAGAAAGATTACGAAAGGCGGAATACAGATTAAAAAAAATAAAGTTGTAATAGTTTGGAGAGAGGATGGAATAACGAAGGAGAAAGCAATAGGAATAAACAACAAGAGAACGAAGGAAGAAGCAGAACAACAAGCAAAAGAATTTCACGAAAAAGAAGTCTTAGCAAAATATGAAGAAGATAATAGGAATACTGATTACAATCAACTCAGAAAACAGAAGAATGCAGAATATGTAAAGGAAAGAAGAAAACAGAAATATACATGTGTATGTGGTAAAGTAATAGGTATATATGGAAAATATCAACACGAAAAATCTGACTTTCATAGAGACTACTTCGCAGAGAAAGAAGAGGTTATGATAGGAGGACATAAAGTTATTCGTATAATTCGTAGAAATGACGACATGGAAAGATATTATAAAAATAAAATGTAAAACCATTTAAAGAAATAAATATTATTACTTATATAATATGTCTTCTATAATGATACAAGCGGACAAGGAATTGAAAGAACTATACAACTTACATTTCCAGAAGCAATAGCAGACGATAGAAGGATTAAGAAATACACTAGAAGAGAAACGCTTCAACGATATAGCAAAGCATTTAAGTTTTGGATGAACAGAAAAACAAAGCATTAGAGGCTCCAACAATGTTGAATATCCACAAATGGGAAATATGTGAAGAAGCAATAAGTCAACTTAAATTAAGGGTGATGATTGTATTAAATAATAAAATGTAAAATCATTTAAAGAAATAAATTATATTACTTATAATATAGATATGGGGAGACACAAGAAATATCTCACACCTGAGGACAAACGAAAGGCTAACTCCGAAAAGGCGCTCGCATATTACAAAAGAAATAAGGATGAAATTAATCAAAAGAAGAAGGAGCAATTAAAAGAACGAAACAGAAAACTTAAGGAATATGAAGAAATGAAGGCGAGAGGAGTATAAAAAAAAACGAAAAAATGATTTTTTATGAATTTCATGTTAAAGGTAAGACAATTTATATATATATATATATAACAATTTAATTTATTTTCATTATTTTTATATCCTCCCTAATATAAAAGTAAAATATGCCACCACCATTACCGCCCAGACCAACGAAGGAAATGTAGAACTAGCGAAGGTAAGGCAATTTGAAAAACTACAACAGAGAAAACAAAAGGGAATTTAAAGTAGTAGAGTTAAAATCTAGGCGAGACAATAGATTAAACTCTCTTACATACGAGAAGCAAGGATTAGATATAAACTTTTATGATACTGACGCATTAGAGCGAGAGATTCTACTTCCTATACTATTAGATGCGAAAAGAAATGGTATGACAGGAAATGCGGACGTTCATATTCCTATAACCTACATAACCGACCACGAAGAATTAAATAGATATTATAAAAAGAAAACATTTAATTCGTTTCAAATAAAAAACTGTGACGATTTTATTGAAATGTTGAATGAGTTTAACATAAGCAATATTGAAGCGTCTGGACTAGGTTATGAACGGATTATTGAATATGCTAAGGTAGTAGTAGTTCTAGAAAACGGAGGCGGTTGTTATGAAGGAAAAAACAAAATGTAAAAAAACAATATCTGATGAAAATATATTGATATCTCCCGCTAGCAAGAATAATAATTGTTTATTCTTTCTCTGTAAAGACCTTCTTAATATGCCACTTATTAACAGAAAAAGATGTAATGATATTAGAGAGAAATTCAATCTTTCTAATGATTGCCCTATACCATTCTCTACCGCCGTAAAAATCCTTAATACTTTGATAAAGGATGGGAAGACATACGAAATAACAAACGCCTCAACAAGAGAAACTATAAGCACGAACAACATCGGAGAAGAAGCAGACATTATGATTTATTTAGAGAACAACCATTATTTCGGATTAACTAAAAGATACAAACAAAAATGCGAAAATGTTTAAGGAAATATGTCAAAAACACACTTGTAATCCAAAAATGATAAATTATGCGAATAGAAAAATTTTGAAGAACGGACGAAGACATTTGATAACAAAATTCGAGAAGGATAAAATTAATAACAAAGATGAAGTTATTCATGACGACCTTGAAACTTTTAGAAATAACACGCTCGCTGACGGCTTTGATATTCACGACTGCTATATAGTCGGATATACTCAAGGGACGGAAGGATTTAAATATTTGCTGGTATTGATTGTATTTCTAAATTTCTGGATTTAGTCTTAGAGAGAGGAAGAAAGTTAGCAGTAGAATGGGTAATAGAATGCTTCATAATCCAGTCAAGAAAGTAGCAGGAGTAAGGAAGAAGAGACAAAGACGAAGAAGAACCAATTTTATATGTGAATGGTTTTCACGGGGCGAACTTCGACCACTACTTCATTAAACAGGAATTCATAAGAAGAGGCATTAAACCAAAATCACATATGATTAATAACGGCTCAATAATCTCTTTACAATTTGAAAATATTAAAATGTGGGATATGTGTAAGCATACTCAGGGGACGTTAAAAGAAAACTTAGAAAATATGAAATGTAAAACTCTTAAAGGAGATTTTGACCACGACAATGCTTCTACTTGGGAAACAATGAGCGAAGAATTAAGAAATAAGTGTCTTGAATATTTGAAGTGTGATGTTATGGGGTTAAAAGAGTTATATGACAAAATAAACACAGAGATATTTGAAAAACACTCAGTGAATTTAACTTCATACATTTCAACTTCAAGCCTTGCTTTCAATATCTGGAAGAAAATGATTGATGGTAAGCACGATGTAAGACTCCCAACTATTGAACAAGAGAAGGCGTTTAGAAAAGCGGTTATCGGAGCAAGAACATATCCAAGCAAAAAAAAGATTTGTTTCAAAACAATACAAGGACTACTTAGCGGGAAAAATCACATTTGACGAATTAACCGATTATTTAGTTGATGCGGATGTCGTATCTTTATACCCAACAGCGATGCTTAATTTATTCATGGTTGGAGAAATTAAACAGGCTATCGCGCCATTTGATTATAATAATCTTCCTATCGGTATTTACAATGTTGATTATATCTCGCCAAAAGACATATTACATTCAAGAATTGGACAGAGAAATAAAATGGGTTCATTAAAGTGGAATTTAGCGGATATGAAAGACCAATGGCTCACAAGTGTTGATATTGAAGATATGATTAAGGAAGGCTACGATATAACAATTCATAAAGGCTACTATACAGAGGAGGCAGAACCAGTTTTCAAAGAATACATACTGGAAATGTTTAAGGAGAAAGAAAATAGCGAAAAAGGCACACCGCAATATTTACTAGCCAAACTATTTATGAATTCGTTATACGGAAAGATGATACAACGACCTATCCCAACAGAAGCAGAATATATTAAATCAAATGAGGAGTATTGGAAATTTTGGATGAAAAATTATATATCTGATGTGGTTGAATTCAAAGATAAAGACGGAAACAAACTTTGGCACGTATCTGGAATACCTAGAAATGAAGTAATAATTGAAGAGAGTATTACAAAGCCTTCTCACTACGGGGCTTTCATTCTAGCATATAGCAGGCGAATTATGTATAACTACATAAAAGAGGCTAATCCAAATAAAGATATAGAGGCTGATTTCTATTACACCGATACCGATAGTCTAGTGTTGCATGTTAGGTTCGCCAAACTTATTAAAAGACTTGGTGATAAATCTCTTGGTGGAATAACAGATGACTTAGGAGATTGTTGTAAGATAATAAGAGGAATATGGATTGCTCCTAAATTGTATATGTTAGAATTTACAACAAATGAAGCCTTTCTACCTTACCTTACTAAGAATGACTTGAAACATAAAGACAAAGGTGTTCATATAATTGAATGCTACGAAAACGAAGGAGTAAAAAAGAGATACTACCACCTTAGAGGTAAGGGGTTGAATTCAAAGGGGTTAAATCCAGAAGTATATGAAAAGATGGATTTAGGTGAAAGCATTGAAAATGTTAGAGATTTTCAAATGAAGAAAATTCATTTATCACGAAATAGCAAACAGCAAAACATTAACCATTTCAGCATAGTTCATACTACAAACATAAAAAAGAAAGTTAATGATAATAAATGGGGCGGACGTGAGTTTATCAACAAAAATGATAGTATCCCTTACGGATATCAAATACATTAGAACGAGTTGAGAGTGTAGTTGATAAATAGTTAATTAATTAATTTTTTTTATTTTTTATATCCTATAGTATATACTAATGTCTCTCAAGTCTCTCGCGGAAAAATTTGAAAAACTTTCTATTAATAATAAAACATTTACTTTGGATGATATCAAGCAAGTATTGATGGCATGTAAGTGAATATAAATCTGAAAGTAAAAAACTTCAAGAACAAGGATTGCTACCTATTGGAAAATATAAGGGGAAGTCCGTTGCCGATGTCGCTGTATTTGACAAGCAATACTTAATATGGTTGAACAAGCAACCGATGATGGTAAACTATCCAGAACTCAAAAAAGAAATTGTTAAATATATTCTATAAATCACCCTACATTCTCCTTTAAATTTATCTCTTTTTTTATTATTTTAATATCGCTTTTTCTCTATGAAAATTGTTAAATTGTGTATAGTGTGGTCTTTTAGAATTTCCCTAAAGTCTTCTCTTTCTTCTGTTTCTACGTTGCGATAATTTAATTTATTCTCTTCTAAATATCGTCTGTAATTTCTTTAAACTTTATTTTTTCAAAGTGATGGTCAACATGAACGTTTTTTCTATCGTGTATTTCTTTTGTTATTTCACATATATATTTCGGCTCAATGAAAATATCTATTACCATTCTATTTAAATATTCTTCTATTTGATTTTTATAGTATTTCTACACGCATCATTAAATTTGGTCTTGGTGTATCTCATCATTTGTTTCTCTTTATTTACCCCAATGTAATTAATACAATTATACCACGAAAATGCTTTTTCTCCTATACGAAAGTGCTTACTACCATATCCATTATTTTCAACGTCAAATCACAATTTATCAAATGTTCAAATTTTGTCTTATAATCAGGATGATTAATTATAATACCCTTAATAAAATTACTATCAATTTCATTTAACTTTTCATTGTGATTATATTTGCTGACAATATTTCTTATATATACTATTATTTCTTTCTTTGTTTTAAACATTACCCCGCTTAGTATATACAACATACTATATACTCTAAAATAAAATTAATAAAAAAATATTATTAATAGTATATGATGACAGACCTGAGCACCAAGCAGGACTACTTGAATGAAATTGAAAAATGGAACATTGACAGCGAAGTTAAGAAACCCACTATTAAATGGACTAAACCCGACATTGTTTCTTTTTATGAGCAATACAAGCCAATGGGATACATAGACGATAATGTTAAAGTAGTTATTCCGTTAGAGGAGACATTGACGAAAATGATGGAGGAAGAAAGAACTCCTTTTACGGCAACCGATTTGAAAGAAACGGGGATTACTGAAATAAAGGCTAACGTAGGAGAAGAGATAGAAAAAAATGAAGCAGACATTTTTCTTCAATATGGTAAGTATAAAAAAATGAAAATTGAAGATGTCGCTAAGATTGATAAACCATACCTTGAATATTTAATTCAACAACCTTATTTTAATAACAAAGACGCGGTAAAAAAATATCTCTGATTGATATTTGAAATCCACACTCCGCTAACGCTCCGTGTGTTTTTCAAACATCGTTTTTTTCTTTTTTTTTCGATGTTTATGAGCAAGCGAAAATGAAATGAAAGCGATGCTCATAAATATCTATTGGTCTTCTATGAAGTTAGCGATAATATTGACATTTCCTCCTCCACCAGCAGAGACAGACTTCTGCGTAAAAGTTAATACATCACTCGGCGATAGGTATATATCATAACTTCTAAGATTGATTTGTTGAGTTGATTGAGAATTAACATATAGTTTAAAAATTGTTGTTCCGTTTGCGATGGCACTCGCCTTTGTGTCAGTATCTACAATTGAGTACTTAGAATCAACATCCGCAAAACCCGCTCCAGTTAGCGTTCCATTTAATACCATTCTGACAACATTCGACATAGTATCTTCATTTGTAATACTTATCAAAGTGGGATAAACATTTGAATAATTTGCTAAATTAGCACCGCCCGCATCAAATGTTGCTTTGTTTCTTATACTATAATAGGACTTTCAGTGGTGTTTGCTGCTTTACTTCCTTCCACTTCGTTTGTTATACTTGTATTAATAGTATTCGACCCCTCAATGAATAAACTGGCACTCGCCGTTTTAAGAATTTGTATTCCAGTCTTTGCATCATTTCTCATGACTGCCGTAAAAGGTAATGTTGTATTTCGCAGGCTTACACCATTATTAGCATTCTCATACTCAATCATATGAACTAATTGAAATAATCCTGTTATGGGATTTTCAATATAAAACTTAATAGCACCAAACCCAAGATACTGAAATTGAATTTGAAATACATTTCCTTTGCTCCAGTCTAAGTCTGGCATAGCATAATTTCCATCGCAAGGGTCGTCCCAATCTACTTGGTCAATATAATCTACAACACCTCCCGCACAATGCGCGATATTCATTCCTGCTTGATTTTTGTAAAAATAAAATCCATCGTTAAGGTCATTTCCTATTCCAATGAATGAATAGTAATCTTTTGTATCATCTGTTGTCCATATAGCAGTAAAGCGGACAAGGACACCCATTCCAGTTCTATATTTTATTCTCCTTTTACTTACTAATCCAGCATCTGCCGTAGCATTAGCAGTTGTTTTCAATTCAGCCATATTATTCAAAAATGACACAGACGATTTTGTTTCTGTTTTTGTCCATATCCTAGTATTAATGGTATATGGAAAGATTTCTTGTAATACTGGTGTTAATTGACCTACTACTGCTTCGCCAAAAGCGGTTTTTGAATTATTAGTTTCAATATTGCCATCATATACAGCACTGACATTTATTGATTCGCCGTCAGGATTTTGTGCGATTAAGTTTCTCTGGTGAGACATTGTTGGTCTATATTATCAAAAAAATAAATTAACTATCAAAATTAATAATTACATATTACCTCACTGGCGGAGTTATGAAATAGTAATCATATTGGCCTTAACCTGTACCTCCCGCTGAGTAATGGCCACGGTGTAGTGGTTGTAGGCGGCATTCGCGGTGGTCGCAATAAACTCCCATCGTCGCTCAGTATCAAGACTTAAACCGCTGATTTCATTCTGGTCTTTGCTCCATAGCGGGCGGGTATTATCCCAAGCATCAACCCAGAACCAATTGTATTTATACACATCGTTATTCAACAAGGCCGAACCCTCAACCTTTGGCTTCAAGTACATATAGTCTTCTTCGCTCGCTGTGTCAATGTTGAATTCTTGCTGGCGGGAACCATCCAGAGTAGTGTAGAAATTGACAACCTTAGCGGCGGCGCGGTTATCGTTGTCATAGGCTGTGTTCTTTCTTTCTTCTGTGTTAAAAACAGAGTGATAAATCTTCTTCAAACGACGCCCATGACCTCTGTCAAACCGCATAATAATGTTTTGGCTTGTGCTTGCTTGTGTAGTATTCTTATAAACATATGGATAATCAATATTGAAGTTCATGCCTTCGGGGCTAGCAATCTTCTGCTGGATTGATTGAATGACATCAGGGTTCGTTTCAACCGCAAGAAACAAGGCAAGATTGGTGACATCAGCAGATACAGCCATAGGCATGGTAGCATTTAGCGCGGCAAGATAAGCAGTGCTAAGACAAGTAGCGGCACCATTCGTCACCGTATAACCAGTTCTGTCAGTAGCACCCCACACAATCCGCATAGTCAAAATCTCTGGAAACATAATAGTCTTATCAAGTGCGAAAATAGTGTTAATAATCATACCCAAAGGAATTTTAACGTTAATGGCCAAAGCGGCATTCGCTCCACTTCCCACAAGATACTTCGCCTCGTTGTAATTAACATTTACGGCGGATAGTGCTCCAACTCCAGTCGTTAGAGCAGCATCATCATGACGACGAGCAGAAATCACTGGCTCACGCAATAGACCCTGAGTTGCGGCCGCAACATCGTTATTACCATCGGCAGCCGCACGAAAGGCTGTTCTAGTTGCTTCAACAACACTAACGTTAATCAAGCCGTTAGCATTACACTTTTGGAGCATACACCCCCAACCACTAGCATCGCCGTGGTTAGGAAGGTCTAAGAAATCCTTCAAACTCATTTCTGGTTTCCACAGCATCTTAGTTACCATTCTGAGATGGTTAAGGTCGCACAGATAAACACCGCTACGGGTCTGAAGTTGTATCTGGCTAATTTGTGAAAGGCAGTCCATAAAAATTCTTGAATAAGTGTTGGCGCCCGCTGCTCTCATAGTATAAGTAAAACTCAAATAAGAGCGGGCGAGATTGAACGGGCGACTGATAAGGTCAAATGATCGTTCTTGCCCTCCAGCAGTGGTGACTTCAAAGGTTCCAGAACCCTCACGTGGGGCGAGTTTATTCCAACGATAAGAAGCACTGATATAATCAGTCTTACTGAAATCCAATTCGCCTCCGTGTTGAGTTGGCATTTTGTTTTTGATTTTTAGGCAGTTGAGATTATTAACTAATTCACAAGAATATATTTATAGAAAAAAAAATAATTCTAAAATTAATTAAATTACCTAGATTTTAATAAATTGAAAAAGGATGTAAATAAATTAAAATAATTGTCCCTGTAAATAAATGTATAACAATACCCAAACCATTAAGATTTATAGCCTGATCGTTTTCGTCTGTAAGATAAAACCTAATACATTATTTGAACTGGTTGATAATTTCTTACCATACTCGACCCGCTTCCGTCGTATATAACGGCTCCAAAAATTTCGTTGGCAGTGTATATTTCTTGTAGCACGTGATTATCTCCTTCACCAACTAAGTCCGATTGAAGATAAAGTTTTTCTCCAGTTAGAATAATTACATTTGGCGATTTAATAAAATCATTAGCAAAGAAATATGTTGAATTTCTATCAAACCCCATTACTTCGTGAATACGGGTATCACATCAAATATAAATCGCGGTTGAATACCTTTATTCTCTGACACACTGAATGTTAATTTGCCATCCTCTGGTTCTATGTTGGTATTATTACTGGATACAACATAAGTATAATTATTTGGGCTGTCTGCGGTTAGCACCTCCGACAACTTATTTTTTAGATTGTTCATTGTGTAGTTTCCCTCAGGTATAGTAATTAAAGCCTCATACCCGTCTTCGCTAAGAGTAAAAGTATTATATGGTGAAGCCACAGAGTAATACGACTTTGGACATAGATATGAAGATTTTACAATGTGTGGGATTGTCTAGTGATTTTAAGTTTATTTCGTGTGTAAAGTCGCTGTCTGAGCCTGTTATTCTGTTTTTAGCTATTTATGTAATAGATACCAGAACTTCTTCCTCCCTTATAGTCCATGATGCGTATATTATTAAAATATTTTTTCAAAATATTTTCTTTATAGCAACGAATGTGAATACAATAGGTATCAAAATTACCATAACCATTCTGTGCTTTTAATTTCTCCGCTTCTTCTTCTTTTAAGTCTGTGAAACCCGAACTAAACTTAAAGCGGTTGCCTTTCGCCCGCTCCATTAAAAACCTCATTGAGTGCCATCCACAAGTCGAGGAAGTATCTGATTGTTGTTTTACTTGATTAACCTTCATTAATAAATAACTATCGGGGTGGCTTTTATCAATTAGTTGTTTCATTTGTTGTTGAAAGTCTTCCGTTGGCTCGTAAAGTGCTAAAGGGTCATACACTTCCACTGACCTGTCTTTATCCATACTTATCCATACGGCTATCCAATGAGACCCCGCTTGTTTGTGACTATCTAAATTCATAATAAATCCGTATCGCTTTCTTTTTTCTGGATTTAGTTTGTAGATTTCATCGCTCGCTATCGCTCCGAGATACCATCCATATTTTTTCATTATGTCATCTATTTCATTAGTCATTAATCCCCGATATTTATCAACTACACTCTCATTCGTTTCACTCATTCCCGTTTGTTGATAAACATCGTCAACTGGCTTTTCTGGTTGCTGTGGTTGTGGTTCCTCTTGCTGTTGTTCATCTGGCTCTGGCTGTGGTTGTTCTAATGATGCGGTAATCGTAGGGGGTAGCGGTTGGGGCATCCCTTCATCAACATTTAAATCCGCTGAAACTTGTTTATCTACATTTGGGTCTATTGTCATTTTGCTAGTTAGAGTTTTTACAAAATCCTTTTTATTCATTGTGTGCCTCCAATCTTTGCGGGATAAATATTTTTTTATTTTCGCTATTGAAAATACCTTATCAATTAATTCATCTAATGTCTTCGCTCCACTACCTTTTTGTTCAGTAATACCCATAAACTCTTCATATCTAGCATAATCCGCTATTCTTCTTTTCACATTTTGCTCTTCATTTCCAACATCAATATTAAACCTTTTAATCATGTCAATAATCCACTTTGAAGTGTCTTTGTAGTTTAATTTTTTATGACCTTCACTATCTAGTCTCTTTTTTAAAGCCTGTGCTAACTCTTTTATAGTAATGTTTGGGTGATAAGTTTTTGAAAATCCTGATATTAAAAAATGGTTAAATATTAAATGGTCAAAATGCTTACCCTTTTCTTCTGCTTTCTTTTCTTCTTTTTCAAGTTTTTCTTTATATTCTTCTGCTAACTTTTTCTGTTCCTCTAAAGACGTCGCTGTGGCTATAGCAGTCTGAATATCTTGACTGGCTTTTTGTAAGTCTTTACGACTCATCTTTTTTATGAAATTATCTGTATATCCTGCTAATTTAAGTGTTTCAATATCTATCTGCTTTTGCTTTTTTTCTTCCTCATATTGTTCTTTTGTTTTCAATGGTGCTTCATCTCCTAATGGTGGTGCTTGTGGTGGTTCTCCAAATGGTGGTGCTTGTGGCGGTGCTTGTGGCGGTGCTTGTGGCTGTCCAAATTGCGGTGGCATAATATATTGATATTGCGGTGGCGGTGGCAATGCTTGTATTCTATTTTTTCTGTCTTCTTCATATTTTACATCATCTATGAGTTTTTGCTCCCTTCTTAGTTCTCTGTCTTTTTGTTCTTGTCGTTCCTTAATATCTTCTATGTCTTTTCTTTGTTGCCTTTTCTTCTCCTCTTCTATCTCATCCCGTTTCTTCTTTTCCTTTTCTTCCTCGTCATGTATTAACTCATATTTCTTTTGTAAGTTGCTTTGTATCTGATTTCTATTCTCGTGTTCAAGACGATTGAAATCAGATTTGATTATTTTTTCCCTTGGTTTGCGACTAGCCCTTTGCGACTTTGGTTTGCTAATATATTTCATAAAAAGTTTAACGATTTGTAATGTGCTTAAATCATTTGTTTTCTTACCAAAATTAAGATAATATTTTTTACCCTTCTGGATAATATACGGCCTCCCGTTTTTGTTTCTATACACCCGCGGTGGTCTTACCTTCGTCTTTTTCTTATCAGTCTTAGCCGAACCCATTATATTATCAAAAAAATATTTCTAGAAACAAAAATATCTTCAACGAAACTTAGCCCCGCATGCGAAACACGTTTTACCTGAACTTTACAGCACCTCCTCGTTGCTTACCATACCCAAGTTTTGCAGCGGTAGACCCGATACGAGACGCATATGGAACCCCGACATCGCCAAGGGCATTAGCGGTCTTTGAAATAATCTTGTTATCGCGAAGAAATTTATTAACAGCCATTGCGGTTTTTCCAACCTTAGCCCAGTTAATCTTTCCTCCCTTTTGACCACTCTTCTTCTTTGTTTTCTTTTTTCCTCCCTTCTGTGGCATTGATGGATTGTATCCGATGTTATATCCTGATGGTTGTGAAATTATCACTGGTGATACTGGCATATATAATACAGAAAAATAATTAATTACAAAATTTTTTATTTTAATCTGTAAGCAAAATTTTTTCTTAACTCATCATCAACACTTGAAACATAAAGAAAATTAAATCTCTCCTTTGTTGCTTCGTGATACTTTTGAAGAAAGTAATCAAAATCAAAAGATAGGTCTAAGTGTTTATACACGAGTTCCATTTTGTCCTGAGACTGGCTTGGAAAGATTAACAAATAATCTAATTGCTTAATGGCTTCTGGCCGTAGGTCGTTCAGATACTGGCTTGACATAATCACCTTTGATTTATAGTGCCTATTCTTTTTTAACAAATCGCTTACGGACTTATCTCTTAATCCGCTCCCTAAATCATCCAAAACAAAAACAACCTCTGGAGAAATATATTTGCTTGGCCTTTCTTTTGGTGCCTCCTTTATCTGTTTCTTTTCTTTTCCAAAGTATAAAAATTGTGGCTTCTCTATTTCTTCTTTGTCCTGTTTTACTTCTCCTTCTTGCTCTTCGTCTGGTTTGTTCAGTTTGTCTAATTCATAGTCTATAACATTTATACCATCCGATTTGAGAAAGGTATATATTGCCATCGGGTTTCCCCTGTTCTTAAAGTGCTTAACCATTGCTTTATAAATGTAGTCCTTATGTATCGTTGAAGCAATAATGACAATACGGGTTTTTCTGTCTGTTGTCCGTTTCAGTATTTCAAATAGTGCTGTTGTTTTCCCGCTCTTCTTACGAGCGAGAAGAAATATATTTGCGTAAGGTTCGTTAAATAATTTATAACCCTTGGCTTTTTTATTTCCATCACCCTCTTGTTTTACTGGCTTCACCTTAATGCTATTGATTTTTTCCATCTTATATATTAAGCAAGAAACTCTAGGCACACAACAATTCGCCCCGCTAAATTTCCTGTGTCAATATTTCCGCTGTCGGTTTCAAGGACTTTAAATGTATATTGTCCGTCCGTCCATCCGACAACACCCAAATTATAACCGAGATTTGAAATGTTTGCTGTAGTGCTGTCCGCAAATGTTCCAATAATTCCAATTCTATCCATGTAAAGAATTCTGGTTTTTGTCTCTGTCTGGTCGTTCATATAGTGGATAAACTTAACATTCATTTTGGTGGGTGTGAATGACATTTGGATATTTTTATTAAATGTTTTGCTTCCTCCAGCAAAATCATTGCTTAGAAAAATAATCTTTTGGTATTTGAACTCACTCATAAATTATATAATATAATATATAAAAATGTTATTAATATTATTATTTGTGTGCTCAACTATTGCTCGGACTGCCTGCGACTTTTACTCACGGATAAGTGAAAAAAAGAATATAAGTTGTGTTTATTGTATCCAGAGCGGGATTAACTCAAAAATCAAATGTATTTACAAACCAATGTCAGATTGGTGTATAAGTTTTGATGAAGCCCTGCCTTTAATGTGCTCAAATGATGATATGTGGTATAAAATACATACCTATGAATGTTCATTTCTTTGAAGAAGGCGATGGAAGGCATATCCCAATCAAAAGTGTTAAAATACCGACATAAGTATTAGCAACCTCGCACGGCAAGTTCTTTTCAGATAGCCTTACGATACAAAGGGTTATAATTGCTATAATGATACCCATTTGAAATAAGTATTTAATAAGTCGGCTGTCTGTCGGTCTATTTTTCATACAACAGCACGACCAGTTATCTTCCAATTCATGCTCTACTTTTTTTTCCTCAGTCTTTAGTTCTACTTCAAGAACACGGGATTTTAATTCGGGAGTTAGTTCGCCATCCATATCCATAATAGGTGGTGGTCTGTGAAGTCTGGTTGTATTATTAGCCATTGGTTGGATACACAACGGCTCGTATTTCTGCCAATTGCTTGGATATGTCTTCTATAATAAGCATGAGATTTTTATTTTTTTGTCTAAATTAACTACTTTCTCCGCCATGTGTTGAAAAGCGCTTACCAATATCGGTATGAAGTCTGTATATGTTATACCTTCAAGGTAGCCATCTCCATCGTCCGCTTTTATTCCACTTTCAGATACAAATTCAGGAAATATTTTTTTAACTTCGTCAGCAATAAATCCGTGGTTCTTTTTTTCTTTCTTCTCGTCTGATTTCAAATAATATGAGCAACAATTTATTTTCATTAGTTTCTCGCAACAATCACCGCAGTCTAATGTTTTAATATCTGATTTTAATCTCCTGTCCGAGGAGTTTGTCCAAGCACCATTAAGCGGAATATAATTATAACTGCCTGACGGCTCGCCAGTAGTAGAGTTTGAAGTATTCACAGCGTGAAGCAAACCAGTAGAAGAAACAATTACTCCATAATTCGTATATCCTCCCGATTTAAAATATAGTTGGGCGTCAACGGTAGAAGCGGGTCTTTTTCTTATGGTTAAAAAACCGCTGGATGCTGTTGGGATGACTACCTCTCCCGACGTATTAATGTTCATTGCCTCAGTGTAAGATATATTGTTTCCCACCGCTGTTCCTGAATTATAATAAAAAGCGAGTTTGCCACCTTTTTGAATTAGAAAGTTTGAACCGCTGTGGCTTGATTTCCAGTTCGTGCCGTCAAAATAAGCATCAAAACTTAAATTGACATTGTCGTGTGCCCAATTCAATAATTGAAATGTTGGATAAGTATCCGCCGTTGTTATTGCTTGTAAGTGTGCCCCTGCGATATTTGAAGCCGTTCCATATAATTCTAAACCACCTGTCGCTCCCACTCCTTTCGTTGAGTTGCCTATGATTATCGGTTTGCCTGATGCTGTTGTTATTTTGTCGCTCGTTGTTAATGTCATTGTTGATATCCCCGCACTAGCCGTTATTAACCCTTTTGTCCATAAAGTCCCGTTTGCCCCGTTCAATGACATTAATAATTGTTCGGACGAGTTCTCCCATATAAATCCGTCGGTTGAAGCATTACTTACCCTAAATCTAACGGCAAAAGAAGTGAAATCATTGCCTGCAACCGCAGACCCTCCCGCTAGACTTCTGGTATTTGTGGCTCCCCCATTTGAAGCCATATAAATGCCATAACTGGTGTTGCCAGTGTCCCACAAAAATATCCCTCTTGTATTACCTCCATTGGTATTTCCTTGTATGACTATGCTAGAGCCTCCTGTGGCTGTTAATAATCCGCTTGCGGTTAGTGTCGTCGTTGATATACCCGCGGTTGAAGTAACTGTTGTTCCCGTTATTGTCCCGCCATTTGTTATATTGTTTGAGTTCATATCTAAGGCACCATAAAACCGCATACCGCCAGCATTGTTAAAACGGACAATGTCAGACGAAGCACTTTTATTATCCAAAAGTTTTGAAATATAAAGTCCCGCCCCTTTTACATCAGATGCTACATTCGTGAATACATAACCTCTTTGGTTCGCGGTTCCACTTGTAGCAGTATTTAGAGTAAATAAGAAATACTGATAATCACCTGATGTCTGTGAAAAGAATATATCTCCTCCATTTTGGTTTAATATCCTCGCCCCATTATATGTTATATTTCCGCCATTAGTGATAGTTTGATTATTAAAATCAGCATTGTTCGTTAAAGTTAGATATTTTATCGTAGTGCTCGCCCGTTGAATGTTTTACTTCCTGTTATGGTTTGGTCTGTTGATAGTTTTACATTTTGCCCGTCCAATGTGTCCGCATACCCTTTTGTCGCTCCGTCTGTTGATAATGTCGGAGTTCCAAGGTTGGCTATTTTGCTACTATTACAATCTAGCCCCGAAGCATTTACCCAACCGACAATCGTCCCGTCAATAATAAAACTTATTTTTTTCGCAGAAATTTCAAAGTTGTAATATGTTGCAGTTTTCATATCCAAACTAGCAATTGACCCGATATTACTGGTAGAATTGAAAACGATAAATGTGCCCTTTGTTGTTGAATTGATTGAATTTCCCGTTATTTCAACACCACTGCTATATGTCTTAATTCCTGCTATGGTTTGGTTTCCTGTTAGTTTCACATTTTGCCCGTCTAATGTATCCACATAACTTTTGTTTGCTCCGTCCGTTGTTGCTGATGGTGTGGCTAAGTTTGTTATTTTGTTGTTATTCAAAGATAGTGTAGTGCCAGTTGCGGATATAATTAAAGTATTACCCGAATATAAATCAACATACGAACCCGTTATTTGTATCGGATACCAAGTCGCTGTTGCTGTCTTTTGTGCGGCAATCATTCCTATTTTTGTATCAAATGCATACCGATGCCAGTCAAAAGTAGTTGGATTGGAGAACCACTTACTTCCAAAGTTGAAGTAAATTTTTTGTTCCCTGCTATGGTTTGGTCTCCTGTTAGTTTAACACCGAAGTATCAAGAGTAGAAACATCAACACCATCAACAAGATTCACATTTGTTATGCTTTGGCTTTTCATATCAATCCCCGCGCTCGCATTTATTATGTTGCTGAATGTTTTGGTTCCTGCTATGGTTTGGTCTCCTGTTAGTTTGACGACTGCGGTATCAAGGGTGGATACATCAATACCATCAACATTACCAACATTTGTTATGAAAATCCTCCCATATTTAAACTACCCGTCATAGCCGTTGTTCCGTCCTTTGCTAGTTTGGTGTCGGTATATGCTTTTGTTGAAGCATCATTGTCATAGAATGGTGCTGGAAGTCCGCTGATTGCTGTTGTGCTGTTAAAATTAAAAACATTGCCCGTTAATGTTATCCACCACCTGTTGTTGGAGCAAAAAGTATGGACGAGCCGACAAAAGATAATGGATAGCCCGTTGCGCCGCCTGCCTCCGACGAATAGATAGAGCCCATATTATTGTTGTAATTGAAGAATAATTTGCCTGTGTTTAATGGATTTGAGTCTTTTACGGCCACATAAGTAGTAAATGTTTTATTCCCTGTTATGGTTTGGTCTCCCGTTAGTTTTACCACCGAAGTATCAAGGGCTGAGACATCAATACCATCAACTAAATTAACATTTGCTACATTAAAACCCCCCATATTTAAATCTCCAAACATCATAGCGATGACCATCCAATCTAAGAAAAGGCGAGTTTGTGTTTCTCCATTGTCCTGTGCTATAAATGAGTAGTTGGTTATCGGCGGGTGTACCCGTTATTGTAACATCGCTGTGTGTATTAATTGAGCCATCCGCGGACACTTTATCATTATTGTCTTCATGCTCAGATATCCAAGTATCAACATCTTTGGTATTTAATAAATTAACTCCCGTTATATTCAAATTACCACCCATACCAATGTTGCCGAATTCATCCACATTTATTGGAAATGTTTTATTTACCCAGTTTATTGAGTTATATGTAAGATAACTATTCATCGCTATTGGTGCGGTTATGACGACATCGGTAAGTGTATCAATTGAGCCGATTGTTGTATTTCTCCATTTACCATCCACATCATTATATGCTAAGTATTGCCCGACCACTGGTGCGGATATGTTTGTGTCTATGAGATTGTATAGACTGGTTTGGTGCGGATTACTTGTATTGGAGCGGTGTTGAGTTGAGGCTTTAACTTCGTCGTTGTCCCTTACTCGTTGCTCTGTGTAGTATAAATTTTTTCCTTCTTTGACATCTGTTGTTGATTTTAAAGCGAGCCGTGTATCAAAGCGGTTATCAGTGAAATAAAGATTTACGGGTTCGGCATCTTCTGGCACTCTGTCTGTGTTTAAGCCTACTATGTTGGTATTAGTAAGGTCTAAGTTAAGTATGTCAAGACTATCAACAGCCAACTCATTAAGGCCTAGTAAGGATTTATATTGACTCATTGTATATTATAATAAATAATTAATTTGTAAATACTAAAAATATATTAATCTTAGTATAGAATACTTTTAGAATAAGCGAAAGTGAAACGAAAGCGCAATTCTAAAAATGCCGTCCGCAGAAGCAAGTCGTAAGAATTGGGGTAGTGCTGTGGAAGGAATAAAAGCAAAAGCGAAACAACGAAAGATGGAGCATGCTAAAAATGTATTAGCACAATATAGAAATGCTGTAAAGCAAGAAGACGAAGATATGGAACAAAAAATAGCGGAGATAGAAAATAAAAATTTAGCGGTCGATATCATTAATGAGAAGGAACAAGATGACACACCTGAGCATAGTGAGAGTGAGGATGAGGTTGATTTTACTGATATCATTGCTGAAAAGATGGCTAAGATGAAAATCAAAAGAGCGAAGGCTGAGACTAAGAGAGCGAAGAAAAAGAAGCCAGAGCCCCAGCCTGATGAAAGTGAAGAAAGTGAAAGCGAAAGTAGTGATGAAGAAACACCAAAACCGAAGAAGGGGAAAGGAAAAAAATCAAGCAGTGTGAGCGTGAAAGTATATAATCAATCTTCAGGTGCTAAGAAAGAAAAAAATAATGATGTTGAAAAATGTTTTTTTAAAATTTTAGATATATAAATGAGTGAGGAGAAAAATCTTGACCATAAACATACAATTATTAATAATCAAAATCATAATAGCCAATTAGAAGACACACCAACTGGAGAAGTAGTTAAAACAAAAGAAGAAGAAGCCCTTGAAATTCACCACCAGAAAAAGAACCCAAAAATATGGAACACGATATGGGTTGATAAACCATTAGACCAAGTCTTTCTTGACTTAGCGGATATGAGTAAGATAAAAGATAAGAAAGGCAATAAGGGCTATGCTTGGATGCTTGTTTGGATTGATTGCCATTCCAGATTTTTAATAATCATTCCACTAAAAAATAAAACAGCAAAAGAAGTATATTATGCTTTGAAATCTATACCTTATAAACCAAAGTCAATTACAACTGACAGCGGAGGAGAATATAAAGGTGCTACTCGTGATTATTTTATTGAAAATGGAATTAAACACGATGTCGTTGAAGTCGGCGACCATAGAGCGCTTGCGGTTGTTGATAGAGTGATAAGAAGTATTAGGAGATGGCTTGACCTTTTATTTGAAACTAATAGAAATTTTGACTGGGTAAGTTATATTCAAGACTTAGTCAATGCGTACAATCATAAAGTTCATAGAGGAATTCAAGCCAAACCTGTGGATGTCTTTGCTAGAAGAGATAAAAATAAACAGAAAATCACACGTGATAATTTAATAGACGAATTCAATGTTGGCGATAATGTAAGAAAGGAAAACAAACGTCTAATGTTTGCGAAAGGCTGTAAGACTTTCAGCAAAATTATTTATAAATTCAAAGGACGAAAAGGGTTTGAAATCATACTAAATAACGATGAGTTGGTAAGCCCACGTGATTTATTGAAGACTGATTTTAATAAACCAATTGACGAAGAAAAAGATATGAAAGAGCAAACCAAAGAAGTTATTAAAGAAAAAAAGACAAAAGAATTACTTAAGAGGGAAGACATTCAACCAGAGAATATTAGGACTTCAAAGAGAGAAAAAAAGGCAAAGGTAATATTAGATTTATAGGTGGCTGGTGGCGGAGTATTTTCGGGTCTGCGGGTCTGCGGGTCTGCGGGCATGCGGGCCCACTGCATCATTTTGCCCGCACACTTTTACTGGATTCTGAGTTGTGATATGTAAAAAATGAGAAAATGAAAAATTTTTATAAGTGTCCTATAGTAGTACCTATTGTAGTGAAATTGATTGATTTTGATGTGTTTTTTTATGTCTGGATAAATTCGCTCTTGATACTTCTGCTCCACATTCACATTTTATTTTTTCTTTTGCTTTCTTGTTTATTTTATCTCTGTTGATTTGCTTGTATAGTTGTTTAGAATTAGGTCTTATATAGTTCTCCATTTTATAGTTTTATTTTTCGCTATTCTTTAAAAGGAATAGAGAAGTTATTCGCTAATCCTTTTTTTTTTGAAGTAGAGGAAAACGAATTTATTTATTTTGCTTTCTTGTATTTGTTGAAATTTTCGTTTTTTTATTTTGCTGTTTTGTTGCTTCGTATTGAAAGTTCAAACTAGCAATAGGAGAGGTAATCGTTTTTTAAATAGCCATTTTGAGGGTGCGAAAAAATGGTATTAAAAAAACGATATTATTCTACTAGTAGTAGTAGTAGTAGTAGTAGTAGTAGTAGTAGTAGTAGTAGTAGTAGTAGTAGTAGTGGTAGTAGTAGTAGTAGTAGTAGTAGTAGTAGTAGTAGTAGTAGTAGTAGTAGTAGTGGTAGTAGTAGTAGTAGTAGTAGTAGTAGTAGTAGTAGTAGTAGTAGTAGTAGTAGTAGTAGTAGTAGTAGTAGTAGAATCAGCGGGGGCCGTTCCGGGAGGACAACACGACACTACCTACACTATCTAAACCCACGAGACGAAACAGAAAACATGATGCAGAAACTAGGCTAAGCTAAACTAAGTGAGAGACAGAGGTGAATTGCCGCTCTCCCCGTTTCAGGGAGACTGCAACTTACATCCATCGTCGCCAATTGAGTCTGCGGATATACAAGGTCCTCTTTTTTGGGACGGGAAGTTGTGAAGTTGTCCTGCAGATTGTTGAGTTTCTCCCGTATAAGCTATTATTCTACCTTGTACTGTTGTGCACTGTACAGTATACATAACTGAGAAGCTCCCTTGTTAGTCCCACGGTACCCTTGCATCATTCCATGACTGAGTGATAATATATATTAATATTAATATTAATCCTTATGGATCAGGTAGCGCCTGGCTTCAGAACAATTACACAATGGCATGGCCATTGCTGTTTGTGTAGTCTGACATAACTCCCTACCGACCTACAAACCTACCTACCTACGAACCTACGTATGCCTGGCACTTGAAACCAACAAACTTAAGAATTATTACTTCGACTTCCGTGGACTTGTCATGTAACGTACGTCGATACTAGGCTTTGAAAACAAAGGCAAAAACAAAAAAACAAAATGATTACACTCATATGAATGCAAAATAAGTATCATACATGACAAATAGTGAAATTGACGTCTTCTAAATAAATTCAGAAGAATGAAATACGCAACAATCTACAACCAAGAAAAATAAAGAAACTGAAACGAAATGAAAGAGATAAATGAAAGTAAAAGAGGAAGTGGATATAGGACACGAAAAGACGAAACAAGAGGGAAGATGTCTAACATGTTGCGTATGGGCTCGTGGACGACCAAGGAAAGAATAATTGACTTTGTCAGACTGACAAAAACCAAGAAAAATGCAAATTAAAATAAAAGCGAAAGGAGGCAGAGGTCCTCTGAAGAAACAATAAAACTTAGAGAGCTGGAAGAGGTTGGAGAGGATGAAAAGATGGCCAGAAACGCAGGAGGAAAGAAATTCCACAACAACAACAACAACAACAACAACAACAACAACAACAACAACAACCAAACAAACAAACAAACAAACAAACAAACAAACAAACAAAAAAAAAAAAAAAAAAGAAGAAGAAGAAGAAGAAGAAGAAGAAGAAGAAGAAGAAGAAGAAGAAGAAGAAGAAGAAGAAGAAGAAGAAGAAGAAGAAGAAGAAGAAGAAGAAGAGAAGTTTTGATAGTCATATATTGACATACAACGGTACAAGAGATATGTAGGAGCGCTGAAGTAAATGAAAATCAATCTGTTAACAGCGTAAGTCTCAAGTCATAATATCATAATGATAAGCAGCGTATTTCGAAGTTCTGTTCGATATATCCAAAAATAAGAGAAGCTAAAGCTTACATGTTTGAAGATGAACTAGCAACGACAAGAGTGAGCAAAAATATCCATGAAAGGCAAACCTAACACAAAAATATACACAAGACAATACATGCTGATACAGAGGACAGCATTATATATTATACGGTGTCTGGGCAAGTACTTAGGCAGTCTCTGCTCGTTGACAACAGAATCATTTTCAACGACATGCAAACAACACTTGTAAGAAAAACCAACAGTTACAAGAAACAAAGAGGGTACGTCCCGAGTAACAAAAACACCATCATAAGCAAGTATAATCTATATACTAACCATGTAACAAGGCTTATTGTGCTCATGCAGTGCTGTCTGTGAAGAGGGTACTCGCAAACACAACACGTTAATATTTGATGAGGCTGAGAAGCAATACATCACATGTACAACAAAGCAAAAACTCAGTCAAGGAAACAGCTATTCCTCGATATATTGGACAGAAAAAGTGTTGAGGAGCATTGTCACAAAATTGCAAAGATATGAAATTGTGTGCTTGCAGAGAACCAGCTGTTGGAGTGGCTGTATGTATGTATGTGTATGTATGTATGTATGTATGTATGTCTGTATATATGTATGTATGTATGTATGTAATGTATGTGTCTGTATGTCTGTAATGTCTGTAATGTCTGTAATGTCTGTATATATGCATGTATGTAATGTATGTAATGTATGTAATGTATGTATGTAATGTATGTATGTATGTATGTATGTATGTATGTATGTATGTATGTATTTATGTATGTATGTATGTATGTATGTATGTATGTATGTATGTATGTATGCATGTATGTATGTATGTATGCATGTATGTATGTATGTACATATGTATGTATGTATGTATGTATGTATGTATGTATGTATGTAAGTATGTATGTATGTATGTATGTATGCATGCATGTATGTATGCATGCATGTATGCATGCATGTATGCATGCATGTATGCATGCATGTATGCACGCATGCATGTATGCATATATGCATATATGTATGTATGTATGTATGTATGTATGTATGTATGTATGTATGTATACGTATGTATGTATGTATGTATGTATGTATGTAAGTATGTAAGTATGTATATATGTATGTATGTATGTATGTATGTATGTATGTATGTATGTAAATATTTTTAAAAATATTATCGATAGGCCTGATAAAACAAAATGCCATTTTTGTCCTAGTGGGATAATCCATTGCCTTTTTGTCCCGATCCGTACGGGGGAAAATGGCATTTGGTTATCCACATCCACAACTAGTGTAATTACAGTCGGTGGTGCCACCAGCGGTGTTATATGCATTTTTGCAGTCACCGGTGCCACCTGTGCAAAAAGGCAATAGTGTGTGCGATTTTGGCAATGCCGAAATGTCACATGATGTTGCCTGTTTCGGCCGTATCACGTCTGGTGGCGTCGGGTGGCAGGAAACACCTGATTTTACAGGTGGCAGGATTATGTGTTTTTTTGGCAGCCAAACTTTGCGGCTTTCCCCTGCATTCGATCGTGGTCCTTTCAAGTAGGGAAAAGTGGCATTCGACTGTTCAGGCCACGCGCTATCAGAATCTGCAATAAAAAATTTTGTGGTGGGCGGTGGCACCGAACCAGTCCCACAAGTGCGATTCTCCTTATTTTTAGGATTAATACACACCACAATTTTTTTTAATGAAAAAATTTGGCTGCAGACTAAGCGTGCGGCTGACTGCTCGATGAGGGCAGACTGAGCAAAACTGAGGCACCTCATGTGGGCGGTGATGCAAAGTCCTCTATACTCTCACGTCCCTTAGCGATGCATAGGTAGACAGAGCAAAACTGCGGCACTTCACGTGGGCGGTGATGCAAAGTCCTCCGTAACATCGCGTCACTCATGCTGGCTATGTGCTGAATCTGCTACCACACCCCCCCCTACCCCTGCTACCCCGACTCTGGCTACCCCCCCCCCCCCTCCTCCCTACCCTGGCTATCTCGACTATGGATACCCCCCCCCCCCCTACCCTGGCTACCCCCCCCACACACACACACACCATCGCCGCCTCCCACTAGAAAAAGATGGTAGGGGCCAGTCGTAGGAACCTAGTCTCTATATAAGTTTGTTTGCATCGACTGGCCCGGAAGATAAAAAAAGATTGAACAGGTGGGACACCGGAACCCGCTACGTAACGGCTAAGAGACTGCCACTTAGCCGTTACATAGTTGACCCTGGTGCCACCTCCTCCCTGAAAAAGTACGGTCGAGACCAGTCGTGGGAACTTGGTTACTATATAAGCTTGTTTGCATCGACTGGCCCTGAAGGTAAAAAAAGAGGGGACGGGTGGGACACCGGTGCCCACTACTTAACGGCTAAGCGGCGATCGCCACTTAGCCGTTACATAGTGGACGCGGGGTGCCACCTCCTCCCTGAAAAAAGTTACGGTCGAGACCAGTCGTTAGAACCTAGTCTGTATATGAGTTTGTTTGCATCGACTGGCCCGGAAGGTAAAAAAAACTACGGAAATAGCGGTTGGTGTGCCACTTAGCCGTTAGATAGTGGACCCGGTGCCACCCCCCCCACAGGAAAAAAGGACGGTCGAGACCAGTCGTTAGAAACTAGTCCTATATCATCTAGTTTGTATCGACTGGCCCGGAAGGTAAAAAATGACGGGAATAGCGGATGTTCGAAAAACGGGTGGAGGGGGGGGGATGCGGGGAAATGGCGGGAAAAGCCGCTTAGCCGTTACGTAGTGGACGCGGGTGGCCCACACCTCCTGCGTGAAAAAAAGGCTGGTCGAGGCCAGTCGATGGAACTTAGGGTATAAGTGACTGATCGGCAACGACTGGTCCAGGAGGCGGAAAAAAGGACGGGAATAGCGGGTGTGGGTGTGTGTGGGAAAAGAGGGCTGGATTCCCGGGAAGTAGCGGAGGGGTGGCATCCCGTGAAGTCTGGACCAGTCGTTGAAAATTAGTCACTATCTCAGAATTTTTAACGACTGGCTCCGACTTTGGGATAGAGAGGTCGAATTCCAGGGGAGTAAGAGGAGGGTGCCACCACTAGCATGTGAAAAAACAAAGTGTGGACCAGTCGTTGGAAATTAGTGGTATGTCTCAGAATTTGTAACGACTGGCCCCGACTTTGGGGGGGGGGGGGGTGTGCCGAATTCCCGGGGAGTAAGCGGAGTGTGCCACCCGTGAAGTCTGGACCAGTCGTTAAAAATTCGCTGTATAGATTAAATTTGTGACGACTGGTCCAGACTTTGAGGGCTGTGGGGGTTGGGGTGTTGAAGGGGGCTGTAGCCACTAGGGGCCAAAACGCAGCAGGTGCGGCAGGTGGTGCCGCGCCCCCTATTACGGACAACTGGGTTTAGGGGGGGGGGGGTGGCGTCGCGGTGGGCGGCCCCGAGTGCGTGGCTTTGCAAGTGTGTATAGGAAACCAAGGGGAAGAAATTGGCATCTTGTTCGGTATTTAATCATTTTATAACTTGCTCAGGCGCCGGGCTAGGCCCCGGAAGGTTGTCTTCATGCGATGGTTGATCACATCCCGTACACTGTCCCAATACATCCGTTCATACGCTTGGTAGAGCCGCCAGACCTCGGTAGGGCTCACTGTGCCAATGTAGTTAAGGTCCTGGAGAGTCTCCGCCCCCGGGAGCTCGCGCGCTAGCCATTCCTTGTTAGCCTCCAGCTCGTGGAGGGCCGGGTTGTTGGACAACATCTTTCCTGGTTCCTTTATGCCGCAGTACCAAGATTTCCAGTTGCAAAATGAGTGCCAGTCGTAGCACTGTCTATAGAGTGCTGCTCGGCGAGTGGCAGGCAAGTTCGCCAAAGGCCCTTCGGACAACGGTATGTAATACGCCGGCACGGGCAGGTACTCTGTCACGATCCGGGACAGCACCGGCGGCAGGTAGGGCGCCAGCAGCTTTCGCGCCGCGTGTCCCACAGTCAGCTCCAGCGGCAGGCGAGACCCGTCCACCCAGACAGGCGCGTTGAGCAGGGACAGGTCCAACAAGGAGAGCATTGGCGCTTCGTCAGCGGGCAGTGCGACGGCGCGCAAAAGGTGGTTCTCGGGGTCGTCGACATCAAGCGCGATGACGCTGTCGGGGTCGGGGTCGTCGGTTAGCAGCAAACGCCGCTGGTTCGTGTCCTGGCCCAGGGTAGCCGCCTTGATCAGCCGTGCCCGCCAGATATCGCTCGCCTCTTCGTCGAAACAGTCGTCCCAGTGGGAATAAAGCACTTCGGGCATGACGTCCAGGTCTACGGGGGCGCAGGTGTAGCCAGCCGGCGGGGCGAGCGCGGTCAGCCGGCCGACCGGCAGGACGCGGCGGCGCTTGGACGGGTGACCGGCGGTGGCAGTGGTGGCGGATTTTCTCCTCATTTTTTTCCTTGGGACTTTGGTGGTTCTCGGCTGGGCTGGTTGTGGGCTGGTCTGACCCCCTCCCATCCGTTACTCCCCGGGGGGGGTGCGCGTGCCACGTGTACCTTTTTTTGGCCTGAACATGCCTCTTTGCCTTTTTGTCCTCCAGTGATATGGCCGAAATTCGGTGATACAGGAAAAAAAGGCAGTCGTCGGCCCGGCAGACGGGAGCCGGCCGGACCAGCGGCGCGTGCCTCGGTAGGCCAGTTGTCGGCCTTGTCGAGCCTCAGACTTGGGTTCCCGAGCGAACCCAAAAGTCCCTGGAGCCGGAACGAACCCATTGCCATTTTTGCCCCCACCACTGGCAGTGGTTGAATTCGCGAAAATTTACCGCGTCGCAAAACACACTAAATTTTCTCGAAAACTTTCGTGTGGCCGCAAAACACGCTAAATTTGCTCGTCTATCTTCAATTCGATTCTTTTCCTGCCTTAGGTGCCACCGCGCAATTGCTCCTGCCCTACCTGCCAAGGAAAATGATGCTCGCTCTGCGGAATAAACGGACGACCGCTGGTACGGACACCCAGCCCCTCAAGCGGCGCCGCCTCCTGGAGCTGCCCTCGCTTACCCGCACTACCCCTGCGAGCCGATGCCCGAACACGCGATGCGCGCCATGGAGCGCTTCTACGATGGCAGGTTTGGATGGCGCGCACCGTGGAGGGACCTGTTATCAGACCTGTTGAGAGAGCTGGTTGACATATCCGATCGGTCTCTCTGTTTTTCTGCCATTGGTCACGACGGCGATGGCAATCCCACTGGTTGGATATACGACGAGGAAAACGTAGGAGTGTGTTCTGTGCTGGATCAGCTGGTGATGAGTGTGCCCGCCGAGGACCCGTTGGTCGGCAATGTGGCCGATCTGATCGCTGCGGAGCACAAGGGTCTGTACCTGTTGGGAGAGGAGATTCGTATGCCAGCCGAGCTCGTGAACGTGGTTAGGGAATACGTCAATCTGGTCTATCACGACCCGTATCCGGCCTGTCTGTGGAGATTTCACCGCGAATGCCACCCGAAGGACCTGTACAGGCTTCTGTCTTTGCCATTCCTTCGTGTGCCCGGTATTGGCATTGGTAACCCGTTGGAAATGAATGAATATGTTCTCGCGAATATACGAGTATCCCGGCTTGAAACCGAGCGCCAGGGGCCAGTGTACAGGAGAATATTTGCTAACGTATGCGAAAGTAAGGACAAGTACTGGAAGGAAAACGAGGAGGAAGTAAACGGGCGTCTCCTCTGGTTCTTCCAAAGAGTTCGGGCACTACTGGCCGAGCAGTAAAAAAATAATTAAACTGTCTTTTCCTCTGGTTCTTCGTGCGACAAACACTTGACTTCGTGCAAATGGGGATGGGCCAACTTGGCCACCTCTCCCCTGAAATCATTGGCCAAATTGGCCCATTTTCAAAGAGACTGACTTCGTGCGACATTAAATTTTTTGCTGGGCCGGATCTGCCATTTCGTCCCCTGATATATGTGGCAGATCCGCCAAAAAAAGTATTCGCCGGAGTTTGGACCGACTTGGCTAAGGGGCTGTAAAATCTTACTAGTCGGTCCGCTATAATTTCCTCTTTGTTTTTTTCTTCGTTGCTTTTAATATCATGGAAAGCGTGGTCGACAAATGCTAGCTGTTTGTCCTACCTGTGGTGCCTGCTTTTTTGTTGGCCAGTTGTACTGGTCGGGGACTTGTAAAAAGGGTGATCCTCGTGACTTAGCCTCGCTCGTGTGCCGCCCTTATGGTGACGGCGCCTGCATCAACCCCGCGCGAGACGTCCCCGGCGGAGACACTTGGGCGGAGCGGATGCGCTTCGTGGACAATTTCCTAGACGAGATTCTGTAAAAATAACTAAAAACTTTTTTTTTCTCTCTTGGTGAGTCAGTAAACTAAATGGACTCTGGCCGGGGAAACAAGCGCCGCCGGCTCGATGGCTCGACTGACTCTTTTGTGCTGCCGGGGGCCGGACAGAACGGCGACGTCCTCGTCTCGGACGGCGACGGGGGCGTGAGATGGGCGAGTGACGGCGCGCCGGGCCTCAGCAGTCACTTAATAGACTACGCCAACCCTCACCAAGTCACGGCCGCCCAGGTCGGAGCCCCTAGTACTACCGCCTTCACCTCCCACACGACGAACTACAACAACCCCCACCAAGTGTCGCTCGCGAATCTCGTGAACTCGTCGACGCTCAAGCTGACGGGGGCGGGCGGCGACAGCACGCTTTCCGCTCCGACTTCTGGTTCTTCTTCGCTCAGGCTGCCGACCGCTCTACCAAGCAGCACGTCACTAGTGACTATCGGCGCCAGTGGCCAGCTCAGTCACACACAGCAACCGACGACCGAAGTGACAGGACCAGTCTGGCCGACCGCCTACAGCAGCTGGACAACCGTTTCAAACACTTTGGAGACCGCGAATTCGTGGACCCTGTCGTCTTCTACCTCAAACGCCAACTCTGACTACCGGGTACACAGGATTGTGCTGAACGATGCCTTTTACTACTGGGCCTCCGGTTTTAACACTTATGTCAACGGCGTAGGCAGCGAGTGGGTTAAGATATTCAACCCGCGCAAGCACCGCTTGTCCTCCATTGCCTTATGGAACGCGAATAACCTCACCGGCAGTCTGGCACCCAAGCAGGTGTTGCTCCAGGGCTCCGATGACGACACGACCTATGTCGACCTGAACCGTTTTACCGGTCTGACAGGGGGTTGGTACACACTGAACACTCTGACCCCTTCGGCTGGCAACAGCGCTTACAAGTACCACAAGCTCGTGTTCGAGCAGCTTCAAGCCGTCGTGACTTCCAGCTGTCAGATCGGTGGCCTTGTGCCGACGTTCGTGCCAGAGTCCGCCTCGCTTACTCTCGCTGCCAGCACCGCGACCAACACAGGCTTCCTGACCGCGCTGACAATCAACACGGACCCTCCCGCGGCGACGTCGCTGGTGTCGCTAACACCGGCCGGGGCGCTGGGCGCTTCGTCGCTAAAGATACCGAGTTCGCTGCCTGGCAGCACTTCGTTAGTGACAATGGACTCGGGAGGCCAACTCGCGACAGGGGCGGCCGGCTCACTGTCTCTCAGCGGGGCGGGAGGCACCAGCACGCTTTCAGCTCCGGCTTCTGGCTCCTCCGCACTCAAGCTACCGACCGCTCTGCCTGGTAGCACTGCGTTAGTGACCCTTGATTCCAGCGGCCAGCTAGCGACAGGGGCGGCCAGCTCGTTATTCACCCAGTTAGCCTCCGCGCCGGCCCAGACTGCCGTTCTGAGCCTGACTTCTGCGGGGCAGATGGTGCCCCAGAGCACTTCCGCCACGGTCGTGACTTCTGGCTCGGTGGCGCTGCCGACCTGGACTTCCATGTCGGCCTATACGCCTACCACGGACCCTAACTGGGTGCTCAGCCACTCTTCCGCACAAGCAGGCCAGGAGAGCTACAGAGTTTTCGATGGTGTCGCTGCCAATGGCTGGACTAGCCTCGGCAACTACAACTCGGACGGGAGTATCAACACAACCAACAACGCCGTTACCAACGTAGGCGGCAGCAACGTGTACGGCGAGTACTTTACGCTCCAGCACCAGCGGCGCCGGTACAGGATCACGAGCTTCGCGTTGACCAACGGAGTTACTCTCAGTACCTCAACCAAAAGCTTCACGTTGGCGGGGTCGGACAATGGCAGTACTTGGACACTGGTCTTGTCCGGTAACTTCTCTTTTACCACGACGTCACAGACCCTGAACTCGAGCGCGCCCGCGTCGACCGCGTTCTATTACTACCACCGGTTTATTGTCACTTCGGTACATTCGAGTGCCGCGTCCGTCGTGGGGACCTTTGCGCCCGTCGTTGAGTCCGAGGGCGTGTCGGCCACTGCCACTGGCCTCACGGGCGTGGATTCGATCGTGTGCGGCAAAAACACGCTGAAGCTGCCAACCGCGTTGCCCTCCGCCGGCACGGACCGCGTGCTCGAGATCAACGACCTCGGCGAGTTCGAGCTGGGCACCTGGGACTACGGCCACTGGCTGTGCGAAACCGCGCTGACCTTTGCTAATGGTGCTACCAGGATCATGACTTACGACAACACGGTGAGAATCGCGCCTTCCTTCGGCAATATCACTCGCTTGACTAGCAACTCGGGCAACGCTTCTACCAGCTACACCACGTTCCAGAACACTTCGGGCATGACCAGGAAATGGCTCGTTGATGCCTGCATCAAATTCAAAAACACTGCCACTAGCAGTCCCATGAACGCCGAGGCCTGGGTCGAGAAGAGCGCTAACAGGCCGGCCAGCAACGTGGCGATCGCGTCGGTGCGCTGGCTGAACTCTTCTGCCTTTAGCAACGGTACTTCTTTCAACGGGCAGTATACGACAGTGAATCTGTCTGGCGTAGTAGAAGTGGCCGCGAACGAGTACATCTGGATCGAGGTTACTGGAGGTACAGCAACTGCCGTAAACTACATGGCAAACGTCGGATCACAAGTCTGGGAAAGAGGCTTTGTGGCTATTACCGAGATCCCGGGCTGATTTTTTTTTTCTTTCGAGTCTGTATTTTTTAATTAAAAAAATGGACGCGTTACGACAAGCACTAGCCGAGAACGAGAACGAGCTGGCCACGTGCCTAGCCCGCCGCCGGACCTGGCCGTAGAGCGAGAGAAGTTGCAGCTGCAGATTGCGCTCTGTGAAAAGGTCTGTGGTTGAGGGAGACACGCCTGCAGATCAAGCAGTTGATCCAGCAAGAAGAGGAAGCAGAAGCGGCCGCCGAGTCTGCCGCCCACGCGGCCGTCGAGGCCGAAATGGCACTAGAAGAGACAGTCGTAGAGCTGCCTGACACCATCAATGGCTAGAAGTCCTGGTCTAGGCCCCATTCCGGCTCCTTGGCCGGCGCCCGCGCGTACTCGCTTACTCTTTTCTCGAAAAAGTTAGTCTTGCCTACCACGCCTAGCTGCTCCATGAAGGGCAGAGGGCATTTGGCCACCCCGTACAGCTTTTCGCTCAGGCCCAAGTTCTGTAGCAGGCCGTCGGCCACGAACTCAACGTACCGTTCCATCAGCGTGGCGTTCAGGCCCAGCAAGGCCACCGGCAGCGACTCGCTGATGAACCTCCGCTCGACCTCGACACAGCCAGCCACGATCTGGAAAATGCGCGACATCTGCAGCTTGTTCGACACGTGGTGCTTGTACAAGTGGCACGCGAACAGGCCGTGCTGTGTCTCGTCCCGCGCAATAAACTCGTTGCTGGTGCACAGGCCCTGCAGCAGGCCCGGGTGCTTTTGTTTCAGCCAAAAGATGGAGGCGAAAGAAGAGGCGAACTGGACAAGTTCCACACAAGCGAACGCCACCAGCCGCTCGGCAAACGAAGACCGGGCCGGGCTGAGCCACTGCAGCGCCCACTTGGCTTTTTGTGCGACGGTCGGGACCTGCGTGATCGCATTGAACAGCTTGTCTTTCTCTTGCTGGTCGCTGATGATCGTATCGATCAACAGGCTGTAGGTCCGCGAGTGTTCGGCCTCATTAAAGATCTGGTAAGAATAAAAAAGTCTCGCTTCGGAATATTGCACTTCGGCCAAAAAATTAGCGGCCAGGTTTTCTTGAATGATGCCGTCGCTCGAGGCGAAAAAGCCCAGCACCATCTTAATAAAATGCTGCTCGTCCGCGCTCAATTTCTTGAAATCTGCCTGTTCCCGGCTCAGATCAAGCTCGTCTGCCGTCCAGAACGAGCGCAGGGAAGCTTCATAGAATGAATACAGGTCCGGACGCCTGATGGGAAAGAGACAAAACCGCGATTCTTCCGGCACGAGCAGTTTTTCTTCAGTGTCCATAATTCGTTCAGCTGCCGGTTGTCCAGCTTCAGCAAGGCCATTCCTCTTTTAATAGTAAAGGAAAAGAGGATATATTTTTTTCTTATGGCGCAAACAAAACAAAGAACGAATCATGTTGCAAAGACGTAAGACCGAACAACGGCTGATGCCCTCGTCGCCAGAGTCCATCACCGTAACCTCGCACGAGCTCGCACTCGAGCTCAAGCGCAGCTACAGCGATTTCAGCTGGCAGTCAGTGCCGCAGCTCATTGTTCACGGGGTCAAGTACCTTGCTCTCTATACTAACCATACGGGCGAGGAGAAGAAGCAGATCCTCGTTTCCGTGCTCGTGGACTTGTGTCCCGACGACAACGTGGACAAGCTGATTCCGCCAGTGGTCGATGTCATCTGGGAGCTCGTGAAGGCCGCCCTCGCTACCAACTGCTGCGAGCTGTGTCCCAAGGTCTGCACCATCAGCTAAGTAGGCATCGGGATCAGGTGCCTGCCCAGCGTCACGGGCGTGCCGTGGTGGATCCTGACCGGTCGCCGCTCGTCACCATCTGCGCGCGCGCTTTGGCCAGCTTCTCGCGGTCCAGGCGGTGCGCCCACAGCACCACGCCCGGTATAACCTGCTCGTTCGAACGCACTTTCTCCAGGGCCATGGTAATCTTGACCAGCAGCACGTCCGCCGCTAATCTAAAGCGCCTCTTCTTGGCCATTTCTACGGACAGTTCATTCTTAACCATCTCAAAGAGGATCTCGCAGGAGAAGTGGCGCTCTGCTTTCTGCCCAAAGTTGAAAAAGCTGTTGGTGCCAGAGACGATGGCTACTACGATCAGGCAGGTCACGCTGACCCAGTCGTAGCCCGCCCGGCCCGCTTCACACGCCTTGAAGCCGAAATTTCCCACAATAACGGAACAAATCGCCGGTACGATCGTAGACAGCAAGCCAAACAACAGAAAACGGTTGTAGTAGTAGTAGCCGGCCGAGTTGTTGAGGCGCGCGTGCAGGGCACACTCATCCACCACGCTGGCAAAGTAGGACTCGTGCCTCGAAGACCACTTCTCTTCCTCTCGCTTGACGTCGCTGTCGTCCGAGTCATGATTTCGCTCGAATGCGACCGCATCGCCAGGATTTTATCCTCGTCCATCTTTACTTTTGTGGATGGGAAACTGCAAGATTTAAAAAAACGTGCGACTGCTGGGCCGGCGGCCACTCTATCAGCAACCGGCTTTCGACAGCAGCATCTCCCAGTCCGCCCCATTCAAGTCTACCTTGTCCCTGGTGTCAGGGTTACACACCTGCAGGTGCAAGTACTTCGTCAGCGTCGGAAACACCACGTACTGGTCGTGCCGGTCCTGTGCCGACGACTGGTAGCCCCCTGAACTTGCCAGGAAAGGAATGATCAGGCTGCCCGACTGCACTTTCGTGCCGCGCGAGACCGCGCCCGTCAGAGACACTTCCTCGTAGTTGCCGCCCGTCGAGTACGCCAGGCTTGAGCATTCCTTGATCTTGATGCCTAGCGAAGTCGGCAGGCCCAGCGCCACGACTTGTGGCAAGACAGTGGCCTGGCCCGGTGTCAGCGCAAAGAGCTCGTTCTGGGCCGAAGTCGGGAAGCCTAGCACGGCGTGCGCCTGTCCTCGCCGCTCTTGCTGTAGATCTTGAACTCTGCTCCACGCAGACAGCGTGAACTGCAGCTTGAGCTTGGTGTCGAGATAAACCACCCGATCGTCTGTCCTACTTGTACAAAGCCCTCGTTGATTAAAAGCGATTGCAGCGTGTCGGCCAAAGTTTCGCCCGTATAATTTTGCGACGGGATCGTGATGGTCACATCGCCCGTGGCCGTGGAGTTTAAGTAGAGCTTGTTGTTCTTGGAGTTGATGTTGTACGTCGCGTTCGGGATCGTGGCCCAGATTAACTTGTATTTCCCTTGGATCGCTTCCGACAGCGACAGCCGGAACTCGGCCGAGTCGCCCGAGCCTTGCACCCGGTCGCGGTCCTTGCGACGGACCAGGATGTTCATCTCCGAAATGTTGCGCAGGCCGCTCATTTCGGGAATTTAACAAAAATTAAATGTTGTCTCACTAGTCTAGTGCAAGAGGAAAAAAAACCGAGATGCTGACGCTCAGCGGCAACAAGCGCCTGCGCCTGGAGGATGTGGTCGAGACCAAGCCGCTGCCTAGCATGGTCACGGCCTTTGGCGAACACAAGGTCGCGGAGTCTACCCCGCTAGTGCAGGAGACTTTCCCTTACACCGGCACCCTGAACTCGCGCAAGTTCGCGACCTCTGGCTCCGTGACCACCGCCGCCGGCCTGTTGTCGCTCAGCGGCGCCGCACAGGCCGAGACGCTCAGGCGCTGCAAGTACCGCGCGGGCAAGGGCTCGTCTGCCGCTTCACGGCGCTGTTCCCCGCCACGCCCAACGTGGCTAATTCGGCCATGGCTGGCTTAGGAGACGACAACAACGGCTTCTTCTATGTCCAGGACCAGACCCAAACTAATAGGCTACGGATCTTGCACCGCAACGCGACTGTCGACACTTACATCGACCAGAAAGACTGGAACCTGAACAACTGCCTGGGCGGCGACGACTACATGGACCGCAAGGACTGGGCCAAGGGCAACATCTTTCAGATTCAGATGCAGTACCTAGGGTTTGGGGCCGTCACGTTCTCGGTCGAGAGGCAGTCGGACGGGGTGCTTGTCCCGGTGCACCGGATCCAGTACGCGGGCGCCAACACGGTGCCTTCGCTCTCCAACGCCAGCTTGCCGTTCAGGCTCAAGACCACCGGCGCGGGGGCCTGGTGCGCACTGCCAGTGTCGGCGTCCTGGTCGAAGGCCCCGTGAGGCAGCTGGGCCTCAGCTTTGCGCGCACGAACGTGCAGACCATCGGCACGACCGAAAGTAACGTGCTGGTGATCCGCAACAAGAGCTTGATCGGCGCCCTCCCCAACAACGACCTACTGTTCCCGACCCTGCTGACCGCCACGGCCGTCTCTGGCACCAAGCCCGTGATCCTGCGAGTGCTCACGCAAGCCACGTTCGGCAGCGCGCCGACCTACGCGAACCACGACGCGGCCTCCAACACTGAGTACTCCGCAAGCTTGGTCACGGTGTCTAGTGGCAATGCCGTGGCCGCATGCGTCGTGTCGGCCAGTGGCTCGGCGTCGGCTAGTCTCGACCTAAGCAGGCTCAACATCGCCGTCGGGCCCGGCGAAGTGCTCTGCATTGCGGCCAGCACTACTTCCGGCACCGCAGACGTGCACCTGAGCTTGTCTTGGTATGAGGACGTATGAAAAAAAGAAAGTTCGTCTTGTAATTAAAACAAAGAGGAGGGAGGGAAGAAAATGAAAAAAGTCGTGTCAATCGACCCGGGGCTGAGAAATCTTGGAGTGGTAGTGCTCGAGAAAAACAACAGCACCAACGCCATTGCAGTCACTTATGCCAGCGTGCTGAGCATCGCCAGACAGGACGACACTGACAGCTTCAAGACCAAGTCCCTGTCGGCGTGCCTGCACGCCATCGAGGAAGTGCACAACGCCGATGTGTGCGTGGTCGAGGACCAAAACTTTCGGGAGGGCGAACACAAACCCCGACAACCTCTTGATTCAAGCGGCAGCCGGCGCAACGATGCTGGCACTCGGCGCCAAGGAGCTACTCTACTATCAGAGCTCGTTCAAGTTCAGCTGCTTTTTCTCGCTTACTCCGACTATGTCCGGTCGAGTTAAAGGGAAATACAAAGTTCAGTCTAAAGTATTGGCACAAAACCTCGTAGAAAGTTTTAATGTAACTGGCGAGACTAGATGCCTCACAGAGTCAGATCACTTGAGTGACGCCTTTGGTCTTGCCTTCTGTGCGCTGGTCAGAGGGACCGCACGAGGGCAGGGCGGCCAGCAGGCAGTGCGTCGCTCTGAGCCTGTGCTGATCCCTGTGCCGGTTGGGCTGCAGACGCGGAAGAAGGAGCAGGAGCAGCCGCATTGTGTTGGTTCCATTTCGAGCTGATGTACGCCATGCGTTCTTTATGAGCCATCGCCTTGACTTCGGACTGTCGCGGCATCTGCTCCTTGAAAAAGGTGTTGTACGCGGACGGCGCGCGGGGCTTGCGCTCGGGCTTGGCGGGAGCAGCAGCGGCGGTAGCTTGTCCACAAGTCGTGCAGTTGGAAGACATCTTTAGTTTGCTCTTGTCCTTTGTTATAATAGGACATCAAGAAGATTCTTTTTTTCCTCTGATTAAAAACCTTAAACGTCTGGGACGGCCGGTGCCATCACTCTCTCGTCCGGACACCTTACCGGGAAAAAAATGATACACACGCACCCGACCACCCCGACCACGAAAACCGTGATAATCGCCAGCACGAGCGGTTCCATTTTCACTTTGCTTTCTTTAATAATTAAAATACATAAAATCTTAGAATTTTTTAGACCGATGCCACCTCCAGGCTACCGTTGCTCTCGTGCAAGTACTTGAAGTACGCCGAATAGATCGTGATGTCGTATAGACCCTCGACCACACCTCGTTTGCCCGACACGGTGGCGGTGACAACCATTTCCTCTTGGGCGTTGTAAGCGGGCCCTGTGTCGTCGGGCGCCTGCTGGAACTTCAGCTTCAGCTGGTGAGCGTCGCCGCGGGACCAGATGATGGGCTGGTCGTTCAGGTCCGTGACGGACGCAGCGTACTCCATCGCTGCATTAGTCTCCCAGTCGACCGTGTTGGACGCACCAGCTCGTGTGTTGCTGAACTTGATCTTGATTCCGCACGCGCGCAGCCAGCTCGAGCTAGCCAGCAAGGTGTTGAGGTTCGTCAGCGCGGCCGTGGCGGGCGAAGTGTAGCGCCGGTCGGTAATTCTGGCAAAAGTGAGACCAGAGTCGATATCGAGGACAGCCACCGTCACGCCTTGAAGTCCACGATCAAGCGGTTGGTGTCGAAGCGGCAAAGTCGCGCCGTTGGCGTAAAAGGCCGTACTTGTACGTGACGGTCGTCGCTACCTGCGCGGGCCGGTGTTGATCACCAGGCGCTCGCGGTTGCCGACAAACGTCTTGTAACCGTCCATCACGCCATCTAACATGCCTTTGGGGTCGTTGGTAAACGGGATCAGGTACACGCCGTTGGACTTCATGTACGAGCTGCGCACTAGCTGGCCCATCGTCTCCTCGCGGAAAAAGCGCTCGTCGATCGGGGTCCCTTCGCCCATCTGCGACCGGCCGTGCACGTCTTCCAAGTCAATCGTTGCCGAATCGCCAAACATGTCGTAGGTCATCAAACGTCCCGTAGTGTCGTACGTGTACTGCGGGTAGTAGGTAGTAGTGTCCGTGCCGAGGTAGCTGTACGAAGTCTGGTCGCCGCTCTTGCGGATGAAGACAAACAACCCACCGGAATGGTGGGAGAATTGGTCCAGGTCAATCGCCAATCGGTCGGATGCCTTGATGCGCTGGGCGTAGGCCGTGTACTGCACAAAGTCGATGTACTTCTGCTCGGCGACCTTGCCCAGCTTCTGTGGGTTCCTGCCCAGGCGCATCCCGTTCGGCAGCTGTGTGCAGCCCGTGATGAAGCGGATCTCGTTCAAGCTGGCGGTACAAGGCACGGCGGGCGCGGACTGGCCGTTGACCGCTGACTGGGCCGCCACGAAGATCGAACCTCTGGGATAAAATCGGATCTCGAGGTCGCCACGCAGCGTGCTCAGGTCCAGGTCCATGCCGTTCAGCCAGTGTGAACAAGGGCAAGTAGAAGTACTGCTCGTCGTTGTTCTCCCACTGGCGGCCGCTGACCTTGCCTGTCTTGGGGCACATGTTGACCATGTCGGCGATCTGGTCGATGGCCTCTTGCGGCAGCGTGTTGAGAACCAAGTGCATCATGTCTCCGTGGTACCTCGCGATTTCAGTGCCCGTCAAGCGGTCGAGGTACTCGATCCGCTCGAACCACATCGTGGTAGGCAAAACGCGCGAGTCGGTCGGCTGGCTGCCGCTGGTCGTGAACGTGATTTTAAAACGCAACGTCGCATCATGGATCGCACCGCTTTGGTTATTTTCCAGAATAAAGCTAAAAAACGCAGTGTTGCTCAGCGCCGAGGTCGCGGGGGAGGCGCCATGGCCGTCTGCGTCCAGCAAGGGCGGCATTGATCGCGCGGGCGTGCTCGGGATCAATCAAGATCTCCTGGCCGTTGCGCGCCCTCTTACCGGTAGCGACTTTTTGCTGCTTGCTAGCAGGGGGCACGACGACGGTGGCGGAAGACATCGTCGTTGCAGTATACAATATTAAGGACAAAGAAGATTTTTTTTATTTTTTCAGGATCATCACGGCCCCGATCGCCGCGGCACCGACCGCCAAGGGCAGCGCCATGGACTTGAGGCTGCCCTCGGCGTTGTCGCCTAGCTGCTAGTGGTGGCCATGGCGTCTTTCGGGATGTCGGTCACCTTGTCGATCTGCTTGCCGACAAAGTTGCCGATGCCCTTAAAAGTCTGGCCGATCTGGCGCAGGTTTTGCTTCGTATTTTCTCTTTCTCTTCCTTTTTCTGCTTCTTGGCCGTTTGCTTGACTGTTTTGGCCTCTTGTTTAGCCTCCTTCTTGGCGGCCTTCTTGGCTGTGTTCTTGGCATGCCGTTCTCGCGTGCGCTTGCCCATCTTTCTTAATTAAACTTGATAAGTCACGAAAATTAAATTTTTCATTTTTTTATTTAAAAGACAATGACTTGGCAGATACGTTCCATGACTTGCGCAATTTGTCCCAAGAACTGAGCGTCCTTGGCCAGACTTTGCTTGGCCAGAAATCTTTGCTGCAGCTGTTGCAGGGCGGCAGTCGGAGCACGAGTCTTGGCGGCCAGTTCAAACCAGATGCCAGCTTCGCTCTGGACGTACGCGGCGAGCTTGCCGTCCTTGTAGGCAGGCAAAAAGAACTTTTCAACGGTCGCAACTTGCTGCCTAAGTTCCACTGCATCCGCAGGTCCTTGCTCTCGCCGAGGGACAGCAGCCCCCAGTTGTCCAGCACAGTCTCCAGGTCCGCAAAGAGCTTCTGCAGCGCTTGGCGCTTGGTAAGGCCGCCGGAGGAGGTCATCGAGCGTCACGTAATGTGTGGGCAGCGGCTTGTCGAGGTCGCACGAGATCGATGGGTGACGCAAGAACCGTTTGCAACAGGCGCGCACACAGCCGACCACGATGATAGCGGTGGTAACGATCAAAGCCCAGGCCAGCAGAGCTTCTTCCTCCACTGGCATTGTTCACTTTAGACTAGCTACACAAGATTCTTTTTTTAGAAGCGGTAGTGTCCTTGGCCCGCGGGGTTCAGGTAGCCTTCGTAGAAGTACTGACTAAAAACTTCCGAAAGTGCACCGATCAAGAACAGTTGCTTGGCAGCGTCGTTGTCGCCTACCATCCCAATCTGACCGCGGCCCATAAGCCTGGGTAGCATGGCAAACAGCAGACCTCCCCCGGCCACGTGCACGGCCAAGCTAGGGTAAGAGGCCAGGCGGCCCTCCTTGGTGCGGTTAAGGACCCTACTTTGAATGAGGTCAATAGCAGTGGCGGTCACAAAGGCCACAACAGCCAGGCCAGTGCTTTTGCTGACCATTACACCACTCAGGCCGGGCACGGCCGAGAGGTTGAAGACGGCAGGGCCCTGAATGACGACCGGGGCGGCCACATAGGCAAAAGCGGCCGCCGCGCCTGACCGGGCAAAGTTTTCAAGCGAGAACAGATCGCTCACGACCTCGGACATTTTCCTTTCTGGAGAGATGTTTAATGGGCGCACAACAAAATAAAATTTTTTTCATTATTATTTAACTGCTCTTCTTCTTTTCTTCCTCTGGCGCGGGTGCGTCCAGATTTGTAGCTTGGCTCGGCTGTGCTGCGAACATCGTGTTCTTGGCATGGGTGATGGCGGCCGTTTGTGCCGTCAGCAGGGCCAGTTCAGTCATAGGGTCCAGGCGCTGCAGCCCGATGCCCGCGCGCAGCTTGGCCCGCTCGAGCAAGAAGCACCACCGGTCATTGGCAAAGCAGGCCTCGGTCGTGCCCGCGATCTGGTAACGCGACCGGTTCGCTACTAGGTTTTCGAGACAGACGAGCCTTGCTTGAGCACAGCATCCGCTAGCTCGCCCGACAGTTCACCTTCTAGCACTTCCTCGACCTCGTCCAACAGCAGCGGCAGCTTCTGTCTCGGCAGCCTGCGCAGAGTCTTTGGGTCGCAGTTGATGTGCGCCTTCTTGAGCTTGGGCCCAATGAGGGTACTGCGGCCGTAAGCGCACAAGAGTCGGTAGTTGGGGTCATCGCGCAGTACGGGGTCTTCTGGTCCCGCTGATGCTGGCGCGGCTCCTAGACGCCGTGCCAGGCTGGCTTGCGACGGGCCTGTCGTCCTGCGCCGCTTGGCCGGAGGAGGGGGGAGAGGCCCAACGGGCGGCTGTTCGGTCTTTGCCTCGAGTGGCGGCTCTAAGTTGGCAAAAGGGTCTGTCATGACGATCGCTCTTTTAATCTAACAATGCCCCAAGATTCTTTTTTAAGCTACTCAAAGATGTTGGCATTGCCGGCCTTGTGGATGCTGTTCCAGCCTCGCACGGAGCCGTTCTCGCGATCGAGAGAAGACACCGCAGGGATCCGTGCCCACTGTTCGTCTCTGATCTTGGCTGCTTGGTACTGTTCCACGAAACCTGCCACTTGCATGCAGCCCTCCCAGGAATTTCCGTAGGTTCGACGCAACTCCACAAGCCACGGTAGCATGTTGGTGTTGTTTGCGTCCCATGCCTCTGACGTTGCGGTCGCGCAGCAGTTGCTCTTGCAGAAAGCCTCTCCGTACACGCCAGTGATCTCCTTCGGTGTGCCGACGAGCAGGACCGCTCCCTTATACCAAGGAGCAAGCGAGTTCTGCGACAGGCGCTGGGCCACCGTCTTCATCTGGCTGATAACAGGGAATTTGGCTTCATCGAGGCCCGTACCCGCGGCGGACAGGGCAGAATAGATGATCGAGCTGGTAGCGAGCGAGTCGGTTTGAATGATCGGCCGGGTCTCGGTACCATGCTCGACTTGGTTGGCCTGGGCGGCGGCCGCCTTTTCCTCGCCTGTGTTGACTAGCGGCACGGTAGGGCCCCGGTTGCTCATGGTTGTATTTAACAATCACCCGACAAGAAAAAAAATTTTTAATTATTTGCCGCCGCCAATCAGCTGCTGTTCGCAGCAGGCGGCTTGTTCGGGTGTCACTTCTAGCAAGATGGTGGCATCGGCAATCGCCGGTTGCTTGAACACTTTCTCGATGGGCGCTTCGGCCACGGTAGTCTGCAGGACCTCGATAGCCCTTTTTTCGGCATCCTCTTGTTGTCGGCGTTTCTGCCCTGCGACGCGCGACTGTGCCTCGTTGACTTTGCCCAAGGCCAGGGCCAAGGTCGGGTCAAAAAAAGCCAGGTGTTGCATACTGTCGTTATTATTGACTGTCCACACTAATTAATTTTTTTTCAGGGCACTGCTCCGTACGGAGCGACTTCTTGACCGGCGGAGGGCACGAGCGCGCTGCTGTGAGCGGGCTTCTTACTTTTCACGCCCGCTCTTCGCTGCCGTTCTCGCTTTTTCTGCAATTGTGCGTTGTTCTTGGCACCCGTTCCTTTCCTTTCTTCTACGAATTTCAGGTTCTTTGCTCGCCTCGCCTGGTTAGTCAGCTGCGTAACCAGCTTGTTGTTTTCTTGCTTCAGCGCGTGGATGAAAGCTTTGGCTTGTTCGGTCAGCACGAGACCGCTGCTGATGGCCTTGAGTTCGCTCTCTGGCACCGGCTCCTTCTTTTGCTTGTAGGGCACGAGGAACATCTGCACCAGCTCCCGCGAAGTATTCTTGTTGCCGGCTTTGTCGACCATGCGCTGCAGCTTGGGTACGCTGACGGCCGCCAGCTGCTTTTCGCCGTAGGGCACCAGCTGCTGCTCGTCTTCCACCGACTTGCGCCATTCAAGGGCCTTCAGTTCCTTCTTGGCTGGGTCCTGTTCGGCGTGGTACTCGATAAACAGGGCTTTGGATGCCTTCTCTGCGTCTTCAAATTGTTTCTTTTTGCGCTCGTGTTCCTCCTTGTTAGCTGCGTTCATTTTTCTTTTTTCGTTCATCTCCCCCAGGAGAAAGTCCACGTCGTCGTCAGTGTCGTTGTCGTCGCCGCTGCCCTCCTCTTCGTCCTCCATGTCGTCGGCGGCGACTCCCTCTACCGCCCCGTCGTCTTCGTCGTCCAGGTCAGCGAGCTCGTGCTCATCCCAGTTACCGGGATCCTTAAACCCTTTCCCTGCGTACATCCGCAGGTGGTCACGTAGAGTCTGCACGCCCTTGCGGTCTTGGTCCGACAGTCCTTGCTTGCCCAGGACCCGCGAAAGCTGGGCTTTTGCGTCACTGATCGCCTTCTCGATTGCGATCTTGTTGTCGTGGGCCCACTGCTCAATCGAGGCAGTGTACATCCGGGCTATCCCCTGGAAAGAGGCCTCCGGGTTCTCCTGGATCAGGGCCCGCAGCTTGTCCAGCTGGATAACCTCGACTGGAGCCGCGCCCGCTGCAGCCGGCGGTGGCGCCTGCAGCAGGAGTCGTCCGAGCTCACGGGAGGCTTCGATTCTCTGGGCAGGCGCCTGTCCGTTGTCGTTGTATTGCAGCATGAGCCGCCGGGCCTCACCTTGGATGCGCAACACCATGTCCCGCGCCTTCTTCTGGTCAGCCGCGATCTGCAGCGCGGCCTTGGCGTCTTTTTGTGTCTTTTCCATTGCGGCCGCGTTTTCCATTTGTGCTGCCGCTAGCTTCGCTTGTCGTTCGGCTTCTTCGATCTGAGCCTGCGTCCGCTGCGCCACTTTCTGTTCGTTGAGCTTCTTTTCGGTGTCTGTCTTGACTTTTGCGATTTCTTGCGCGGACTGGACGTTTGCTTCCAACAGATTGGCCTTCACTTCTTTGGCCTGCTCGACTCGAACTTGCTTGAGCTTGGCCTGTGCGGCCTGGTTCTTGGCCAGCAGTTGTAACTGGGCTATGCGCTCTTGCTCCTTGGCCAGCGCGACCAGCTCTGCCGCGTTCTTCTCTTCCTGTAGCCTCGCCCTGTTGGCGGCCTCGATCTCCTTTTGTTTCTTGACTCTCTCGGCCTGTGCGCGCATCTGTGCGAGTTGGGCCTCCCTCACCTGCTGCCGTTGTGCCGCTTCGATCTGTCTCTTGTGCTCTTCGAACTCCTGCAGTGCTTCCAGTCGCTTAAGCTCCTCGCGCGCGGCGTCTTCCTGTCTCTGGCGCTCGAAGGCCGCCTTTCTTTCCTGTAGCTTTTTTATTCCTTCCTTGACGTCCGGTGGTAACGCCTGGTCCACGCCCTCCGGACCGTCGCCCGCCGGCGCCAGTTCTTCTTGGTCTGCCGCGGGTGGTAGCTCTTGTTGCTCTGCCGCCTTGGCTTCCTCGGCCTTGCCCTCGACGCCGTCCTCGACTTCCCCGCCGCCATTCTCGCCTGCCTCTTCTTCTTCTTCTTCTTCTTCTTCGCCGTCGCCCATCCCAGGCTGGTCACCTTCTCCCTCTGGTGCCTTCTCTTCTTCCTTCTTCTTGTGCTCTGCAGCCGCCGGTGCTGGCTTCTGTTCTTCTTCTTTTGCTCTGCAGCCGCCGGTGGTGGCTTCGCTTCCTCCTTCTTCTTCTCTGCAGCCGCCGCCGGCGCGGCCGGTTCCGGCTCCCCTGCTGCAGCCGCCGCCGGCTCCTCGAACAGTTCCAGCTCGAACGCCTCTGCCGGCCCGTGTGGGTGGTGGCCTGCCTCATGAGCGCCTGGGCCTTGGCCAAATTCCCGAACAGGCCGCTGCTGTTCTGGCTCTTTTGTTTGAACGGCAAGGGCCGGTTGTCGAAGAACCGCCCGTTGGGCCGGCCCATCCAGCTACCACCGGCCGCCTTCTTGACGTACATACTGGTTTTTTTTAATTTAGTCTGACAGGAAAAAAAATCATCATCACTTGAGTCCCTCGTCTATGATCTTCCTCCTGGCCACCAGCCTGTTCTTTTTCTTTCTTATGGCTTCCGTCTCGTCCGACTTGCCGTGAAGGTCTTCCTCTTTCGTGATCTGTGCCTCGAGCTCGGTTATCGCTTCGCCCAGCTTGTGTGACCAGGCCCTCAGTTTCTCTTCTTGTTTGGGAGTCTTGTTCGCTTGGTACGCTGCTACTTGGTGTATAGCTTCTTGTGTCTTCAGGTCGGCTTTCTTGAGCGTAGCGCCCTTCTTGAGCTGGTCAGCACCGTGGGCTTCTCTGCCTTTTTCTTTCTCTTCGGCTGCCTTTTTAGCGGCCGCGTGCGCCGCTGTGTCGACTTTCTTAAGCTTGCCGCCCGCCTTGATCGCTTGATTAATCGCGTCTTGTGGGTCTGTCGGCGCCGCTTTTTGTGTCTTTTGGTCGACTTTCTTGAGCTTCTTGCCGGCCTTGATGGACTGCATCAGCGCCTCTGTCGGGCCCGAAGCCGCCTTGATAGTTTCTTTTCTCCATTCCTTGTACGCCTCCTTAAACTGCCTGGAATACTCCTCTTTTGTTATGACTCCGTCGTCTCGTTTTTGGCGTAGCTCTTCGTACTTAGCATGCATCGCGTTTGTCGCCTTTTCTTTTTTCAGCTCTTCGATTGGGCGGCCAGACATTTGGACGCCAGCTCCCAGAGCTTCTGTTCCGAGTCGATTGAGTCCAGCGTCGATGCACCCGCGGCAGCTTTCGTGCCTGCCTTCGCGCCCGTGTCGGCCGGCAGCGGCGGGGCGGCGGGGATTGACGGCCGTGCCGGTCGCCGACAGCGGCGGGGCGGTGGGGATTGGCGAGCCTGTGCCAGTCGCCGGCAGCGGCGGAGCGGTGGGGATTGGCGAGCCAGTGCTGGCAGCAGGCGCGACCGCATCCAGTACGGCCGAGAGCTGTGGGTTGGCATATTTCATGATTTGCCTGGTCTTCGCCGCCATCTCGGCCGACGCGCCGCCGACAAAGCCAGTGCGCTGCTTCTTGAAGGAACAGGCGCATCGCTGGTAAAAGCGCGGCCGGCGTGCCTCTTGCGCCAGGGCTTCATGTTTCCTTCTATTCAAAATCTGTGCAACAAAAATTAAAAAAATCTCACTTGCTCTTTTTAACAACGCCCGCCTGCTTCTTTTTTGCTTTTTTGGGCTTCTTGGCAGACAGCGCGGCCTCCACTGCCGCCTTGGCTGGGTCGGCCTGCTTGACAGCAAGCGAGTCCTGTCGGTGATCAGCGGCATCTTTTTTTAATATTCGAGGAGAAGTTTTAAAAAAATGATGCAGCAGCAGCAGCAACCGGAAGGCCCGGTCGAACGGCTGCCGGAGCCGGAACAGCAGCTGGGCGAGAAGACAATCGAGGAGAAGATACTTGACTATGTCGACAAGCAGAAAGACAAGGGCAAGAAGAAGAAGAAGAAGAGCAGCAACCAGCAGAGCAGCTGCAGCCGACCGAGTTCAAGCGGAACATCGAGGTCTTCTACCCGCGCGAAAAAGGAGCGGGCAACTGTTCGTTTAGTCGGCAAATCGGAACGCGGCAAGACCCATTTCCTGAAATGGCTCCTGTACAGCCTGTGCGCGCGCAAGAAAGACCCTTCCAGTACGGCCTGATCATGGTTCGCACCAAGTTCAAGAAAGCTTTTCGTTTCCATTTTGCGAGCGAGCAGCACTGCAAGATCTACGAAGGGTTCAGGATGGACATCTTGCAGAACTACGTGGAAAACCTCAAGAAGCGCTACCTCGAGAACAAGTACCTCGAGCCCAGTTTCATTGTATTTGACGATTTGGTCGGCATCATCGACAGCACCGACCGCTGGATGCAGAACTTCTTCGGAACATATCGACATTATGTAAGACATCGTGGCGTCGCTTGCTTGTAAAACAGTGCATGTGTTTGTCTGTCAGAATATCACGATCTTCATCGCGGTGCAGTACCTCACCGGACGCAACTCAATGAGTCCGATAATGAGAGAGCAGACCAGTCATTGCATCATGTTCAACTCGAAGGTGCAGCGGACCCTTAACAATTTGTGGGAGAATTTCGGCCAGCTCTTTCCCAAAAAGGAGTTTATGGCTCACTTTGCTCAATGCACGGACGAGCGCAACGTGGGACGCGGCATGCTGCAATGATTTACCACGAGCAATTTAGACAGACTGGAGTTAAACTATAAGTCCTGGCTCGCTCCAGCTTCGTTACCAAGATGGCGAAG
>WBZZ01004881.1:0-15000 GCA_019918135.1 Paulinella micropora
CGCATAGCCTTGGATCCGGCCTAGTGCAGCGTCGCTCAGATGCTGCGCCAACATCGACTCCAAAAAATGCATAACTTTCTTTGGTCTCGATGTTAGCGCCCGCCGCCGCGTCGGGCACAGGAATCAATCTGAGTAGATGTCTGATGGCCAGCTTTTTCGTGTCGAGGTTGGCGTCAGTAAACCCCTGTCTAGTCCAAGTATAATTTATTAAAGTTTATCAAACTTAATTAATATTCAGTGACTCATTATGAGTATTAGTATAGTCAGTATACTGTAAGCCGGCAAAATGTAGTGAGCAATAGATACTTTTGTTCAACCATTAATGAAAGATCATTAATAATACAGTGAATGAATGTTATTAATATATAGTAATAATAATAAGTTACCACTCTTATTTTTAACCTATTCTTCTCATGCCGCACAGGCTCCCTGCTTGACTAACCGGGGGAACTAATAAAATCACTGAGGAACTAGTAATCTACTATTGCTGTTGACATTCAAGACAAAAAAAAAAAAAAAAAAAAAAAAAAAAAAAACAGTTTTTGTCAGATTTTCATTTTTGTGACACTGGCAGTTTTTCATTTTTGTGACAAAAAGTTTAATTTTCCAATTTAACTGTAAAATTTTGCGAAAATTCACGATGTTTTGCGGACGAATATAGCTAGCTGTTAATTTGAAAAATTTAAAATTCCAACCAAAATGAAAATTCCAACCAAAACTGAAAATCCGAGTGACGCAAAAACTAAAACTAATTTTTTTTTGTCTTGAATGTCAACAGCAATATAAGCAATGAAATCAGTCAAACTTATTTCCACCCTACCAGTAATCTATCGCCTACTGTGCACTGGAAAACTTCCCTTTTTACAAAAGCAATTTCCCTTTTTACCCATATCAACTCGTAATTTTCTCACTTTGACAGTACTACCAACGCTTCCATTTTAACACAACCACATCCGTAACCACACAACAAAACAAACCGAAACTAGTCTTGCAACACTACTTCCGCCTCAACCTTCGTCGTGAGCATACCGCACAAACCTTGGCAACTAAGCACACACCAAAACCCTTTACCCTTACCTTACCCTTACCCTCAAACTCAAACTTAAACTTGCACTTACTTAACGGGCCTTTGGCAAACGGGTGAGCACGGTCACTGTTAGACTACTGTACTAAACCGGAGTCAAATCTAAGTTGAGTAGATCGTCTGCAAGTTAAACTTTAATGAACGCGCCAAGGCAAAGAGCGGGAACGAATTAAGCCGGGCACACGTAATGGCTCTAACGACACGCATTACATATGCCGGCCCGTACTGTCCACCGAAGTAATATATTGTATTAATATGATCTAACACTCCCCCTGGAGCAAGGTTAATTACTAAATTAACTGCAGGTCCTACTAACTATCCTGTGAAAATGATAAAAACACAGACTCGAAACATATTCACTCTTACCCTCACTCTCTCCAAGAGATAATGTCGACGGTGGCTACCCAACTTGTTGTGGCAAGTGTATATCACTTAGACTACACACAGGGCAGCGCCCCCCAGTCAAGTCAGGCCTGATCGACGAGAATAAGATTATGGCCTACCCACACCTTATCCTATGTTGTGAGTGGTATTAAGGTGAATATGTAATACAGGCATAGCATAAACAAGTTACATATATAGCATCATTATATATGGTATACAAGGTGATCCGAATATACTGATAATATATGATGTAAACCTGATTGTACTAGCTAATCTACCATGAGATGAGACCTATCTGAACTATTAATTATTCTACTACTCGGTGATATGGGTTAGAAAAATTGTCAGCGCTTCCCGCAGGGGGTATCAAAAGGCGACAAAAGTAATATGATGTATAAGACAAATACAAATATCTGCGATTATTGGCTGGTCTGGTGGCCCAGAGTTACGCTGGCTGCCGAGGCCTTTCAAGACATACAAAATTGTAGTCTAATAAATCGCCCTCCGACCAACAGCTGAGACCACCAACTTAGCCTCTTAGATGTTTGTATGTATATAAATGTAATACGCAATCACGCAAGTGAGGGCCGCAAACGCGCGCGAGGATATCGTGAGTTTGGGGCGAGCATAATGGGCGATAGAACGCCAAGGTCCGAACTACGCTCTCATCCTTCGCCTTGCCGTGGTCCAATCGAACTACATGTAAAAGTAATATGGGTGCAAGTATTCAGAAATGAGGGTCCTCTGGTTGGCGCTGATCCAACCTTTGTCCCCTAGCTTCCAGTCAACCTGCTCCCTAAGACAATTGGTAGGTGCGTATGCGGAAAATTAATGACTATATACCGAGGTTATACCGGGTTCAGAAAAGTAAATCTTATTGGTAGATTCAATACGTAAATTGATCGGGTTTCATCCCAATACGAGCACGACCCGCTCTGTCTAGCAAGACGGAAATTTTCTTAGCCAAATACATAAATTTCTCAACCGTGAAATGTATTTTGGTAAATATGTCCGCAATATTTTCCTCGGTTGGTACTCTGAATAACTTGACTATGCCGTCCTTCACGAGTTTTGCAAGAAGGTGGTACCTGACCTCAATGTGCTTGGTACGGGCCTCCCCTAACCCTCTCTCGGATAATAATACCGTCCCTTCATTGTCTTCGAAGAGGGGGGTAGAGGTTGATTCCAATATCCCTGAGAGATTGTAATAACGCGAGAAGTTCCCTTACCGCTTCGTTCGCTGATACCGTTTCCGATTCTAACGTGGATTGAGCGATTATGGATTGCAGTTTTGAGAACCAAGCTAGCGGTGTCCCGTTGAATGAATAAACATATCCAGACCGACATTTTCGCGAAACTTTATCCCCCGCAAAATCGGAGTCTACAAACCCTACCAACGGATTTTCCGAGATTATCCTATCGACATTGGTAATGATCGGTACACTGAAAGCTTCCATCCCGGGAATTCCTGACTTCTCTATGGATTCATGCATTGCATTGGCCGCGGCACATGATCCATGGTTAGGTTTCCAGTCTTTGGGGGTTTTTTGGGGGGGGAGAAACAAGATTCTAATAGTTTCCTAAGATTCTTGTCTCCCTTCCGGAAAAACAACGCCCTTGGTGTCAACAACCACAAGAACATGCGATGCGCCATAGCATAAGAAGTGTCGGGGTTAGGGACTTGGGATTTGGCAGCAATACTCAACGGGCAGATGAGGAGGGGCCTCGTATGTACGGCTAAGAAGATGAGGATACCGATTAGGCATCTTAGGTCGTACTTCAATAGCCGGTGGTCCTTCTTGAGAGGTGCCGGGTTTTCAGATGTGAAGGAGGTCTTAGCGGGTACTTCATTCATATACCCTAATTCGTTCAAAATGAGAAGTTCGTATTTACGTTGATGTAACGCAATCCCTTTCTCAGTTTGAACAATTTGGATATTCTTGAACTCAGTAGCTTTACCCAGATCTTTACATCTGAATCCCCTTTTCTCAAAGTGAGCGACCATCTTGAGCGTACCACAACCAACCAGATTCCGGGTGGCCGTATAAGGCTTTCTTCAAAAGCCAAACGTAATCCTCCAATCGGAATTCAGGTGGTGGTCTTACGTAAATGTTGTACGGGATTTTAGTATGGAGATAAGCAGTGGTAAAATCGATCAACCAGAGGTCGCTTCCGAAACACGCAGCGTAAGCTATCATGAGTAAAATTGTCTGATGTTGAGCGGTGGGGGAGTAGGTCTTTCTAGGGTCATACTGAGCGTACGCCTTCAAAGGTCCCCCCTCAACGTAATTCGGGCTTTATGAAACTCATCTAGCGTACCCTGTTGTTTGACGGTGTCGATCCATTTTACCGGAATGATTGGTGTCCCGGACATTCTAGCTTCCTCTTCCTTGCGCCAAACAAAAGCTTTAAGTTTTTTCAGCTGCTCAAACTCTTTCTGTCGAGCTTGCTTCCGATCTTTTGGTTTTTGTATCACAGGAAATTCCGGAAATTTCTCACTGACAAGACAATACTCTGCACGCTCTTCTCGGGCGCATACCGTGACATGTGCTCTTCTAGTCCTTTCCGAGATAATGTTTCCCCCAGAGATTTCGCCTTGTTCATGCGATCGCCAGTTAGAGCTGTGTTCAGCTCTCTGCTCCGCCACCCTTTCTCTCTCCCCCTCGACAAATGCAAATTCTGACGTAGTATCGAAATGTAGACCGCCCGCATTGGGCGCGGCAGCTTCACTTTGATCCTCGTCGTCATTTGAGTTAGTCGATAGGGGTGGTGGTTTTACCGGAATGTTAGCAACAGCATACTTGAGAATTTCCGTATCAATCACCTTATCGGTGACCCTGTCATCAAAGAGGACCGCATGCGCCGGGAAGCGTCTGGTCTTACGGGTAACTGGGGCAGCGGGTGCGGTAACCGTGCCTTTGCGAACCGCAGTTTGCCAGTTATTCCCGTAAGTTTGTTTCGCCCATCCTTCTCCCCACGCCTTAGCCGGAATTTCCATATATGTCCCGGACAAATCGCGTCTCTCTTTGGATTTCTGTTTCTTTCTCGTGACTTTCGCCTCCCCCTGATTCCCACTGGACTTATGGGCCAAAACTTTTGGGGTCGGAGGCACTAATGGTGGTGGGTCAGGTCTATCCTCTCTGACTTCCAATACCTTATTGTCTCCGTTCCCTGTATTGGGGTCATCGGGGGGCACCTTGTGTGGGGGCGATTCGGACGATAGGCCCCCGGCTGGGGAAGCATCTCCCCCAGTCGTGAATACCTCTACCGATATCCCCCCCGAAGCATTACCTTGACTTTCCGGGTGTTGAGAGGTTCGTTGGGATTCCGGGGGGGGGGGGGGGGCAAATGCAACTTTACCGAAAACATCTCTTCAGAGGCATTCGCATCTGCTAGAGATTTGGATGCTTCCCTCCTTCCCAATTTCCAAACATCAAATACGACATCACGAACATTACCGTGTATTTTCCTTGCAATTGGATCATATACCCGATAGTATCCTGTATTCCGTTCATACCCGAGAAATACTACTCTCTTTCCCCTCTCACCCTTGCCCCTCTTAGCATCCACTTTCATAAAAGCCATGCATCCGATAGGTTTTAGGTGATGCAGCATGGGTTTTCGTTTGTGGATGACTTCATAGGGTGATTTCCCTTTGAAGGGTCCATGAGCGATCGGCAAGAGATTACCAAAATACGTCGCTGCTTTCTCGGCTTCCACCCACATGGAAGGTGGAAGCTCGGCATCACTAAGGATAGCCCTAGCGGGCCCACCATTGGTTTGATGGGACCGCTCTACCTTAGCTACAACCTGTTTCTCCCCTGTTGGGGCGTCGAGAAAGCGTCAACCCACTCTTTGAACTCTGTGTACATGCCGTACTCTTGGTCACAGGTAAGGAACTTAACTTTCTTCCCGGTGTGTTTCTCAAAGAAGGCAATAGCTTTGAGAAAACAAGGAAAAAAATTCGTTCTTGTGACGCAAGTAGTAGTCAAGTTCAAAGTTGGACGCTAAACACACTATTTTTACTCCCATATACTTAGCCATCCTCTCCATGGCCTTTACCCCTCTGTGTTTACACATGCGGTAAAATACGGTGGCGTGTATGTTTTCATTATAATGGGGACGGACAACAGGACACAACACCATGTCATCCTTTTGTTCTGCTCTCTCACCTCTCTCTGTGTCTACCTCAGTAGAATAAGGTACGTAAGTATGAGACACATCACATTGCCAACCACATATACAAGGAGACAAACAACAGTATATGTCATGGTAAGCAGGTAGGTTGGATCTTTGAGAAAGGTGAGAGGGCAGTTGTCAAGCTTGTACCCCCGAGTCAGATGAATCATCGGGCTCGGGAGCCTCACTTGTTTCAGGAGGTGAGTTAGGTTGATTGGTTGTTCCCTTGTCAAGAGGGGACTGTGCGGTGGGTTCATACCATTCATTGGGGTCGAGTTTAGTCCCCGGGGCGTCAAAGACTGTGAGGTTGTTAGGTAGAGCTCTCCCCCTGGCTACTATCTGTTTCTCCTCAATTTGAATGGGTTTCTTTAGGACGATGACCTGATTGTTCTGATGTACTACCGCAAACCCTTTTCGCACCCACGCCGAGGTTGCGACTAACCCATACTTTAAATGTGGGTTATAGGTGGTATGAGAATCGAAAACACAGACTTCATCCCCGTTAGAACCTGAAAGGTTCATTTGAACCTTGCCCTTGTACTCTGTCCTAATGCTCCCTTTGGCGATCCTAAACTTCTGTGGGGCTTTCACAAGTTTGATGAATGTGGTTTTGTCGGGAGATTGTGTTTCGCTCGCACCGCTATCATCTACCCACACAATACTATTTGCTTTAGTATCGCTGTCTGTTTCATTCCCCATCAGCATAATAGCACATTCATTGTGTGGGTTGTCTTGTGTTGCGGTGTATGTGCTTTCAGTGTTGGTGATTGTGTCGGTCTGAGAACTATCTGGTGATTCATCCTCCTCCGGTGGAGTTTTACCTCCCAACACAGCTTCAAGCTGCTCTATCTCTTCTAACATGTAAGGAAAGGACGAGACAATACCCCGAGCAAATGGGTTGTCATGTTTGGTGGCCATTGTTATTATACAGTCGTGTATCGCGTAATACACTTCTGTATAAAACTCATCGTACTCCCCAGTCTTGGAAACGATCTGTCCATCCTTCACTGTCCTATTCATAAACCCTTGGGTGAGAGCATTGAAGAGTCATTGCAACTCATCAATGGGGGGAAGTCCCCCACTGCCCAACACCTGTTTGCCCTCTACCGTCCCTACTTTCCCCTGTTCAGAGGTTGTAGGAACGGTTGGTTGGTTATTTGGGGTTTCTCCCGGCTCTCTTACAAGTGGAACATGAAATGTGGGCTGTGTATGAGGTGTAGACAACACAGATAGGAGAGGCACAGATTGTTCTACCCCTTCGCCTACTCTTTCTACTCCCCCTACTCTTATTCCCCTCCTACCTATGTTCTGTGTAGTAGTGGTAGGTGTAGTAGTAGTAGTAGAGGTCGAAACAGAGGTAGATGATGAATGAGTTGCTGTGTGTTTGTCTCCACAGGGAGATTTTAATGAATAAAGTAGCAGGGTCCATACTTAGAGCATCGTACGGGGGTAGAAGACCTAAGTTCATTTTCTCCCTATACTTTGCTAATATTTCCCCTCTCTTTCTCTCTTGGTCAACATGCTTGCCGCAGAAATCATGATCTACTAACCTAGCAGCACACGCCCCCCCTTTTGCTCCTTTTCTTGCTGCCCCCAAACTCTACGAGCACCGAACACCAGTGTCCGACACCGTAGCCTCACACTGCTTACTATTTGGAACATGGCAACTATCCTGTCGTACTGGTTTGCAGTGGAGATTGAGGGGTGGGCCACCTACCTCACGTAGGTGTATGGGATGGAGCCCTTTCACGAGTATTTTTACGTAGCCTGCCCTGGTACGTCTGAGTGCCCATTTCTCTTCCAGAGGGATAATCTGGTTAAGAGGAGTAGGGTCGCCAGCCATATCAAGAGAGGTCAAAAAATTATTCTCGTGAAGGGGTGGGATAGTGGGGCGAGTGTATGTGGAGGCGTTTTGAATAGGTGATGTAGTTTGTTTTCATCTCCCCCTCGCACACCACCCTCTCGCACACCCTCACCTCTGTCTACTGGGCCTGGTGGCACAAATGCGCGTGGCAAAAGCGGTGTGTGGGGTGTAGGTGAGGGCAGGTTCTTGTGTGTTTCGTTGCCTCCCTCTTCTCCCTCTCCTTCTTTTCTCATCATCATGATAGCCATATGATGAATGTATCCCACCTCTCCCTCGTCTTCTAATAGGACATTTCAATGGACCATGTCCATCTTTAGGACAGTCAGTTAGTTGACATTTGACAAGACAAAAGGCAATCCTGTGGTCGGGGGAGAGACAGTTCCAACACACGCCTTCCTCTCCCCCTTCCTGAATACTAGCTCCTGTCTGAGGTAGTTTGAGGTTCCTTCTGCTCTTAGTTGCCCCTACCAAGTTGATAGTGATAGGGTCAGACTTTGAGCTTCCGGAACCGTATAGCTTACGTAACTTGCCCTGAGAGACATGACCTTGAGCTAGTTGTTCTATAACTTTTAGGAACTCTTCCAGGTTAGGTCTCTGATCAGGTAACAAAGCTTGCCAATTGTTCTGATGGTACCTTTTGAAAGGTTGCATGTGTTTAAGTTTCCTCATGATCATATCTGTCTTCATGATCTCAGGAATCTTACCCATCAGCTTTTTTTGCTTCTTCAACAGGGTAGTGTAGTTAGCTAACCACGCACTTACCTCACTGGGTTCCTTTGGGTATGAATGATAGACTGCTTCTTGGTCCTCTTCAAACTTTATGAGGTCAAGGCCCCCATAATGTTTCTTGAGGGCCAAGAAGCAGGCTACCCCATCGGTTCCCCCCTGTCTCATAATTGCCATCACTTTTCTGTCATGAGCGCAAGATTGAAGTAAGAAAGCATAGAGGAGCCTATTCAATCTTGCTTTCTTTTCTTTTTTCTCTTGCTCGTAATACTGCTCGCTGAATTTTAATGCAAATAGCGGTTGGGGCTTGTTCCTCCCAGCTGCCTTTGGCATCTCAGATTTTTGATCAGTCGGAATGATGGTTAGCGGTTCAGCAGATGTATCTCTCTCCTCTTTCTTAACCTTAGCTGCTACTTCTTCTTGTTCTCCTATTCCTTCTTCTTTCTCTCCTTTAGGTGATTTAAAGGGTGCGTTGATAGGAGAATCAGGAGGGATGTAGATAAATAGTGGTTTGGCTAAGGCATGAGTCTGGAAACCTGGTATTAATGATAGGATTTCTGGGTGCGTGACACCTATTATAGATATAAAGGTGTATTCTCACAGCTCCCATTCTTTCCCATGATCACACTTAGGCGTTTCCAGCCTCATTTTGACTAAGTCAGAGTTATTAGATGCCATATTAGCGTTTCAAAGGGCGGAAGGTAGGAGAAACCTCGACTACCAAATTTGCTTTTACTATTTCTAGTGAAGCTAGATTAGGAAGTATTTGTTCTTAGTGAACAGTTCGATTAAAATTAGGTGGCAGCCTTCCGCACGTTCCACCCCAGGTGCTTGTTGGCAGCCTTCCGCACGTTCCAACAGTTCACCTGATTTGGTGACAGCCTTCCGCACGTCACCAGTTCGGTTTTTTTTTTTTTTTTTTTTTTTCCTGTGGTAGCCTTCCACACACCACGAAAAACGCTGAAAAATAAAATAAGTGAATAAAGTTTATCAGGCTTTACTATCACGCTTCAAGGCTTCATAACCTGTTAGACTACTGTACTAAACCGGAGTCAAATCTAAGTTGAGTAGATCGTCTGCAAGTTAAACTTTAATGAACGCGCCAAGGCAAAGAGCGGGAACGTATTAAGCCGGGCACACGTAATGGCTCTAACGACACGCATTACATATGCAGGCCCGTACTGTCCACCGAATTAATATATTGTATTGATATGATCTAACAGTCACTCGAGATCTGGTAAACTCCTGTTATTAAATGACTATTCTTGAAAGTTATATCTGCATCCTTGTCCCTCCTCAGGATTCGGGATTCGACACGTCTGGCCTCCCAGACCGCCTACGATGAGCAATCATCGCAGAGACAAGCCTTCAAGAACTGGCGAAGACTCAAGCAACTACATCTCTGGAACCCAGTCTCAACGACATCGAGACTCCTACCGTCGAAGAAGTAGGTCAGCCTCACCATACCGCAGAAGGAGATCAGAATCACCACACCGCACCTACCAGCAACGATCTAGCCAACAGCACAGCAACAGATCTGATTACAATCCACGTCGAGCACGTAGTCCCACTCGAAGCCTCCAAAGCTCACACTCAGGAAAAAGACTGTCGCCATCCCCAAACACAGCAAGACGCAATCTACCTGGCAACTATGAACAACGTCAACGTGGGGACAGACAGCAAGATCGACACCAATCGGCTTTGCATCAAAGCTCTAAGCATAGCTACGAACCTGACTCCACTCACTCACCACAAAAACAAGAACAAAATACCACTCGCCCTCGCTCTCCCGACCCCTATCAAAAGATTATGGAAAAACACAGAGCAGAAAGGGAACGAGAAAAAGAATAAGAAAAGTTGCAGCAACAGAGACAGCCAAGACAAAGAAACAAACAAGCAGTCCCACCCCTACACTTTGAGATGTGTGTCATACTACACTGCTCATGGAATTCACTAACGGGCAAGCTCGTGATTGGAAGTTCAACTTACTTTCCCGTAGTCAGAAAGTAGAGCTGGGAGCAGAAGGCCAAGAGATGAAAGACGAACAACGAACCGATGCCTGGATAAACACCCCTCCCTCAAGAACCAAACCACGCCTAGTACCACTCCTTATCCCTTTCTATGGTGGAGCACACCGTTCTTTCATTGAAACTCTCCTCTCGCAGATTGAAGACAAGTCACCTAACCGGACAAAGCAAGAAACACTAAGCAAGGCAATGATCGAAGCAGCGAAAACTGGCCGTGTCAAACAACCTGAAGACCCAGACCTGGGCTGCATCTCCTTCGAAAGCATGATCCATCTACTCACCAGAAATGGCTACTGGTCTTGGAAACTAGCTGCACATCTATACGATTGTCTATACGTCGCCCATACGTCCCCTGAGAGGGAATCGGGAACCAAGGAAGGTGAGGCCCTATCTGCAACTGAAATTATGCACCACTCCTACTTCTCCAAAATCTCAAGCCTCTGGTTCGAAACAATGAGGAAGTCTGTCGAGCAACAACGCAACCACTGGCGAATGGGAAACCCACTCAACGACTGCCTCGCTAATGCACTCCTCTCCATGCTCGACTACATTCACTCACACTATGACGATGCCAAATGCATTCTCCAAAACTATCGCCAAATCCCTCTCAACCCCATGGCACAACGGAAACAACAGCAAACGAATGAACCTGAACGCCCAACCACAGTTGAACGGAGACCTGCACCAGTTGTACTAAGACGCAAGCAGACCATCACCAAGTCTGAAACGGAAAAACAAGTCAAGAAAGCAAAAATAGACTCTACCACCGATCCGTCTGCGTCTACTACGAAGCAATCACATCTGGACGATTCTTCTGGGAGCAAACAAGAGGCAAGGTCGCAACCGACGAAGAATACCCCTGACCCTTCACGACGACGAATCTCAAAATAGCTCCTCCTCAGGGTTCTCGCCAACACTATCCCAAAACCTAAACTACCCCACTCATAACTACTTTACAACCAGCCCTCATTATAAAACTACCACAAGTAACTCTTTCTTGTCCTTTGACAGTAGCTCGCGCTCAACCACCCCACAGAACACTCAACCGCCCAAACTACCTACATCAGACGCAGAAGAGTCAACGGAGGAAACAGAAGGCATGCCTTTGGAAGAAGAGGAAGTCTATGTGGATCACTCCGGTCCCCCATACTCGCTTACGCAACCCCCATGCCCTACTAGTCCCATTCAGACCACTCCCTCTGACAAAGATCTCAGCTTACTATACCACTCATGACCCACTTAGCGATGATGACCCAGAAGAAAGAGGAAATGATGCTTTACTATTCCGTGCACTAGGCCTTGACCCAAGACCAACCCACCTCCAGGTCTCTCGCAAACCAGCACGGCTCCAAGCGAGGTCCATACCCAATCCAGTTGATCTCTCTAGCTTACCTGTACCCCGACCTGTAGCTCGACGTCAGGCGAATGCAGCATCAACTACAGCAAATGTGGCAAGCTCTGCATCGTCATCATCGTCATCGTCATCGTCATCATTATCAGTATCCTCAACTGCCCCGCCCTCTACGAACGTGAACAAAACAAACCAACCATTTGGCACCGATAAGCAACAACGTGCTTTCCTAACGTTCCTAGACAACATGCCTGCTATCACCAACCTTCTCACTCAAGCACGAGAAATAGTAGCAGCGTCACAGGCCATCTCTGGAGCTAACAACAATCCTTCCAATTCCACTGCAGCTAACACAACTCCCGCAGGACCCACTACAACGCTTGTTTCGTCTGTAGTGAGATGTGATTCCCGTGTCGCACCCCTTCGTCAGAACACTTCGGAAGATATCACCGGCAGCAGCAGCAGCAGCAGCAGCAGTTCCTTGTCGAAGACGCAAGAGACAGCATCCCCAGCGCTCGAGACTGGGGACCTGGCCAAGTCCAAGGATGTCCGTGAGGAGTCAACAAAACAACAGCAACAGACTCCCCCCGCCCCTGCCAAGGACAACCCTGATGGAGATATCCCACCGATAGCAGAGCAAAACGTAGTCAAAGCTCAGCACCCAATCGAGGCCAACACGAGCAATCCTACGCATCTGGTCGAAGAGAAAGAAAACACTGAAGAACTGGAACAGAAGGAAAAGAAAGATCCAGAACAACAGACTGAACAGCCGAAATCTGCCTCCAAAGACGTGACCCCGGCCAAAGCCGCTCTCTCTCCCACACTACGCTCAAGCAGAAGACCATCCGGCAAAAAAGGAGAGAAAAACGCGAAAAAGTCAGCCTAGGAATGTCTGGAGTGTTTTCGCTGGATCGAGGAATCTCTACGCACTCTCCGCAAACTCAACAACAGAGTACATAACCTAGTTAAACTATCTAGATGGATCTCCGCTGAGAACCAGCAGCACTCCACAACGATATCCACTAACTTCGTAATCGCTCGACGACTATTCCGACTACTCAGCACACAACTCCTAAACTCAAGACTAGCCCTAACCCAATCAAAAAGAATAAAATGGTCAGCGTATACACCTCTCATGAAAACAATATACTATATGCTAGTCGCAGCCCTAATATTTAACAACACTAACCCTGCCCTCCGTCGCTTTAAACCGATGCTCTGCCTACCGCAACTACAAAATAGAGCCGCATTTCCATTTGACATCCCTGACCCTGGCCGCATGCAAGTCATTTACGGTATCGTGGCACCCGGAACTACACACAGCTACATTGGTGAATCCTTCCAATGGGAAAAGAGGATGAAATCTGAACTGAGAGGAATGCGCAACTTCAGCGACTCACGACGCTGCGACCCAGGACAGACACGCTTACTTGCCTTTGGCCATAAACTAGGAATGCACAGTTTTACATCAATACCGCTGCTCCTGATGGGTACACTACCAAACTCGGACACCAAAATGGAACAGAACTCAGCACGAACCAACCGACGACGCATGGAAGCGAAGTTCATCGCCTGGCTAAAACCGACGCTAAACATGAAACGCAAAGCTTATCCCTCAATCACCTTTCGACACACGGACCTCCCAAAACCATTCTCACGCAACCGTACAGTTTTCCCGCATGAAGTCTGCCGCTACGACAAACCACACAGATGTAACATGCAATGTAGAAGCCTGACAAACGCCCAGCGACATACCAGCAACCTTACCTACTGGGAAGCCACTCCAACACAAGGCCCCTCTCTGATACGTCACTCAATCTCTTCCATCTGCGATGACCTCGATCCGGGCACTGTATTCCACCTCAGAAAACATGGAAATGGTTCTGGACTAAACGACTGGGACTATTCCTCAAGATTCTATGAAACCTCCAAAATCTGTGAAGGTTCTCAGATTTCCCCATACCAGCCATACGTACTGCTACGCTCAGCTACCGCTCGCCACTTCCTGGCAAAACCTGAAACCTCTTGCCTATTCCGTCTTTCCAACTCGGGCGCCATTCTAGAACAAACAATTGACCTACGTGTTGAACTCATTGCCTACCATTCCCAACGCTGGATCAAACACTTAAGAACAGCAACAGCCTACCAGGCACTACGAATATGGCAACAAGCGCAAAGTATCGAAAATCACCGAACAAAACTCTATGCTTGCAACGTACTCTCCCATCACCTAAGGAAGAAGCATCCCCTCATCCTATCCAAAAAAGCCTTTACCATGCACATGAACGACAGAATGTGCGTCAACAGAAGATCTCTGAGAGCCATACAAGAGCAAATTCTACACGTCTTTCTCTCCGATAGAAATATCCGGTAGACTACCCTCTCCCAATGCAAAATCAGCTACAAACGACCGGGCTCAATCGCATCAAGACTCATCAATGCCCCACGACACCTTGCAAAGTTTAAACTCCAACCACACACCATGAGACGACCAGCTTGCACCTGCAAAACTTGGCCGAAACGCTTATTTTCATCACATGCCTCATTCCGACTAGCAACAGCACAAGGAGTCATAGGATACGTTGGCAAACTAAGTGCAGCTACGACACCACACTCAACACCGGGCTTCATCCTCAAGTCTCTCCTGGGCTCCACCATCTCCTTCGTAAGAAGAATCCAAACGGCCCTACGCCTACCGACAATTAACTTCGAACGGAAACAAACGCAATCAAATGCAGAACTAGACACGTCGGATGAAGATAAACTCGACTGCAACGCCTGGATCAACCTACTCTACGCCATGGCTGAAGCACTACCCCATCGCAACAAACACCTCCCCAGTCGTCTTATCGATACCTATAAAAACCTCAGCGAAACCTGCCCAAAACCACCACCGAACTCCGTTTCTGAGAAAGATGTCATGTTGGTCCAAATATATCTATCCCGCATGGTGGTCCAAGCACTGGACAAGAACAACAATCAACTATGGGCGGAATGCCCGGTCCTCACTTGGGAACGCATACAGAAAGAAGTAATCAAGGCGCCCTCGTTTATGCCTGTATCAACAAATCGCAAAGAACTACTGCACGCCTACCGCACTGATTTCCAACAACACAACCTTCAACGCTTTGGATCCCTTAGAACTCGAAAAATAGCAGTCCACTCCACAACTCTCTTACCGAAAAACAAAGACCCTGTGAACAAAACCAGACTTATCTGCAATCAAGCCCGTTCACCATGGCGCTCAATCCTACGCAGGGTTGGCAAAGTCCTAATTCCTAACCCTTGAACTCTCTCGTCATGTCCGCACCTTCAACCTCAACAGGCTAGATGAAATCATCCCATCTTCATCGTGCTACAGAGGACTCGAAACGAACTGTTAGAG
>WBZZ01004882.1:7500-27500 GCA_019918135.1 Paulinella micropora
GGTCCGAACGCTTGAAAGAACTCCCGGTACTCTATGGTCTGAGATCCATCCTGTAACATGCAAATAGTCATCATGATGATGATTATGATGATGAGTATGATGATCATGATAACGATAATAATAATGATAATGATAATGAGAATGAGAATGAGAAAGGTACTCAATGGTCTGAGATCCATCCTGTAAGATGCAAATAGTAATCATGATGATTATGATGATGAGTATGATGATCATGATAACGATAATAATAATGATAATGATAATGAGAATGAGAATGAGAAAGGTACTCAATGGTCTGAGATCCATCCTGTAAGATGCAAATAGTCATCATGATGATGATTATGATGATGAGTATGATGATCATGATAACGATAATAATAATGATAATGATAATGAGAATGAGAATGAGAATGGATAATGATAATGATAATGGTAATGATAATGATAATGATAATGATAATAATCGAACGCTTGAAAAACTCCCGTTACTCAATGGTCTGAGAGACCCGTTCCACACCGTGTCGTTATAATGATAACGATGATGATAATGATGATGATGATGATGATGATGATGATAATAATAATAATAATAATAATAGTATTGATCTGTCATGGCTGAGCCCGAGGGCCATGCGCCTCCATCCCTCGACCCAACAGGGACTACAGTGAGTATGTTGGGGAGGGAAGAGTGACTCTAACCATCCTGCATAGAAGGCCCCAAAAGGAAGTCCCTACTACCCGCACAGTGTCGGGTACCTTGCAGGAAATCAACTACAAATTATTGATCTTCCCCGCGTGAGAGCTCCACGAGACTGGGTAGGTCCCGCATGGAGGTACTCACAGGGGTAGCAGACATTTCATGCGGTCTGCCAGCGCATGAGGACGTTTTGTGGTAAGTATCTGGGACGCCTCGAAACCCGTCACCACCCCTAGATCGCGGAATGTAAATACCCCTTTGATCCCACGTGGTGTATGTCTTATAAAAAACAACACAACGACATGGCCTCGGAACCAACACAACAACATAGCCTCGGAACCCACATCGACATAGCCTCGGAACCCACACAACAACAGAGCCTCGGAACCAACACAACTACATAGCCTCGGAACCAACACAACAACATAGCCTCGGAGCCAACACAACGACATAGCCTCGAAACCAGTGGGAAGAGGCCCAACCACCTCCTCTTCCCGTGGGGTGCCATACTGTGCACCCCTCCATAACAATGATAATAATAATAATAATAATAATAATAATAATAATAATAATAATAATAATAATAGTGCTTCTCTGTCAATGGCTCCTGCATTTCTGCACATGCGCCTCCATCGTCTCACCCGTGAGAGGAGTACGAATAATTGACGATAGGCTGTAATGACACCCCCGCAAGGGCAGTTCCAACACTTCCAGACGGACCGGTATGTTCAATGAAAATACTGGTCCAGAAGACGGACCGGTATGTTCAATGAAAATACTGGTGGCACCGACGGGAATCGAACTGGCGACAGGGCCCAGATGGTAGAACTTGACCACTGGGCTATCACGGTGCCAATAATAATAATAATAATAATAATAATAATAATAATAATAATAATAATAATAATAATATACTTCCTCTAAGGCATACTGATGCAGCTGATGGCACGATCCGTTTCCGGACATGAGCCTCCATGCCCTTGTTCAAGGTGCTCCATCCCCACCTAGTCAGTCTCTCGACTGATTATAGGGGCCGCCGATGGAGCTCCTGAGGGCAAGACTACACTAAGCCGAGGTTATTCCGCAGTCCCAACAACCTCTTGCAAAACGTTGCCGTATGTGCAAGTGCGTACACCAAGCATGGTTGCTAGAACTACCTCAAAACCCCACCCATAACAATTTGGTATCCGCTGGGTCCACGGGCTATCAACCGGCATAGCGGAGTTTAAGATCTTCGACAGGCGCCCAACGACCCTCCTCCCCAGCATCATCCACCAAATGGTTTTGAGTTAGCATCACAGTTTAACGCCGTAAGGCCATTGGGCTGGAGCTCTGATAAACAAGCGTGACTAAGTTTTTATCATCAGGTGTTACCCTCAAATATATCACAGTCAACACTCCGAAATAATAATAGTAATAATAATAATAATAATAATAATAATAATAGTGCTTCTCTGTCAATGGCTGATGCATTTCTGCACGTGCGCCTCCATCGTCTCACCCGTGAGGGGAGTACGAAGAATTGACGATAAGCTCTAATGACACCCCCGCAAGGGCAGTTCCAACACTTCCAGACGGGCCGGTATGTTCAATGAAAATACTGGTCCAGAAATAGACCGGTATGTTCAATGAAAATACTGGTGGCACCGACGGGAATCGAACTGGCGACAGGGCCCAGATGGTAGAACTTGACCACTGGGCTATCACGGTGTCCAATAATAAATATAGTAATAATAATAATAATAATAATAATAGTGCTTCTCTGTCAATGGCTGATGCATTTCTGCACATGCGCCTCCATCGTCTCACCCGTGAGGGGAGTACGAAGAATTGACGATAAGCTCTAATGACACCCCCGCAAGGGCAGTTCCAACAATAATAATAATAATAATAATAATAATAATAATAATAATAATAATAATAATAGTGCTTCTCTGTCAATCGCTGATGCAAATCTGCACATGCGCCTCCATCGTCTCACCCGTGAGGGGAGTACGAAGAATTGACGATAGGCTCTAATGACACCCCCGCACGGGCAGTTCCAACACTTCCAGACGGACCGGTATGTTCAATGAAGATACTGGTGGCACCGACGGGAATCGAACAGGCGACAGGGCCCAGATGGTAGAACTTGACCACTGGGCTATCACGGTGTCCAAATAATAATAATAATAATAATAATAATAATAATAATAGTGCTTCTCTGTCAATGGCTGATGCATTTCTGCACATGCGCCTCCATCGTCTCACCCGTGAGGGGAGTACGAAGAATTGACGATAAGCTCTAATGACACCCCCGCAAGGGCAGTTCCAACACTTCCAGACGGGGGCCGGTATGTTCAATGAAAATACTGGTCCAGACGGATCGGTATGTTCAATGAAAATACTGGTGGCACCGACGGGAATCGAACTGGTGACAGGGCCCAGATGGTAGAACTTGACCACTGGGCTATCACGGTGTCCATAATAATAATAATAATAATAATAATAATAATAATAATAGTGCTTCTCTGTCAATGGCTGATGCAAATCTGCACATGCGCCTCCATCGTCTCACCCGTGAGGGGAGTACGAAGAATTGACGATAGGCTCTAATGACACCCCCGCAAGGGCAGTTCCAACACTTCCAGACGGACCGGTATGTTCAATGAAAATACTGGTGGCACCGACGGGAATCGAACTGGCGACAGGGCCCAGATGGTAGAACTTGACCACTGAGCTATCACGGTGTCCATAATAATAATAATAATAATAATAATAATAATAATAATAATAATAGTGCTTCTCTGTCAATGGCTGATGCATTTCTGCACATGCGCCTCCATCGTCTCACCCGTGAGGGGAGTACGAAGAATTGACGATAGGCTCTAATGACACCCCCGCAAGGGCAGTTCCAACACTTCCAGACGGACCGGTATGTTCAATGAAAATACTGGTCCAGACGGAGCGGTATGTTCAATGAAAATACTGGTGGCACCGACGGGAATCGAACTGGCGACAGGGCCCAGATGGTAGAACTTGACCACTGGGCTATCACGGTGTCCAATAATAATAATAATAATAATAATAATAATAATAATGTCCGAACGCTTGAAAGAACTCCCGGCACTCAATAGTCTGAGACCCATCCTACACCAGTGATGATCATAGTGATAACCATGGTAATATTGCGACGCATAGACACGTATTTCACTGCGAGAGAAATATTGCGACGCATAGAGACTTTGGGCAGAAAATGCGGTAAGTTTCCGGGGAATCACCGCAAAAAGCGAGGAAATTTTGCTGCAAATGTGGTAAGTTAAGGACAGGACAGGTGAAAATTTTCGGCGCTTCAACTTTCCGGTAAAAAACTTAGACTCTGTATTTTGCGGTGAAAAACCAGGGTGGTCGAAAATTTTTCACTGGTCGAAATTCTTCATTTGACCCTAGGTTCTGACTTGTGGAGTAGTAGTAGTAGTAGTAGTAGTAGTGGTGGTGGTGGTGGTAGTGGCAGTAGTGGTAGAAGTGGTAGAAGTAGTAGTAGTAGTAGTAGTAGTAGTAGTACTACTACTACTACTACTACTACTACTACTACTACTACTACTAGTCTAGTAGTGATAGTGGTAGTAGTGGTAGAAGTGGTAGAAGTAGTAGTAGTAGAAGTAGTAGTAGTAGTAGCAGTAGCAGTAGTAGTAGTAGTAGTAGTAGTAGTAGTAGTAGTAGTAGTAGTAGTAGTAGTGGTGGTGGTGGTAGTGGTAGTGGTAGTAGTAGTAGTAGTAGTAGTAGTAGTAGTAGTAGTAGTAGTAGTAGTAATAGTAATAGTAGTAGTAGTAGTAGTAGTAGTAGTAGTAGTGGTAGTAGTAGTAGTAGTAGTGGTGGTGGTGGTGGTGGTGGTAATAGTAGTAGCAGTAGTAGTAGTAGTAGTAGTAGTAGTAGCAGTAATAGTAGTAGTAGTAATAGTAGTAGTAGTAGTAGTAGTAGTACATTACATAACATACATAACATAAATATGGAATATTAGTACCTTATCGATGCTACGCAATAGCGCGTGGATTTCACTGCGAGAGAAATTGCGACCCATGATTTCAGTTAGTGCATGTATACCGTCCACGAACTCCTGTATAGTGTGTACGTATATGTGTGTTTGTATGGATGGATGGATGGGTGGATGGGATGGATGTGTGTGTGTGTGTGTTTGTTTGTGGTGTATGTATGTATGTATGTAGGTATGTATGTATGTCTGTCTGTCTGTCTGCATGTGTGTATGTATGTATGTATGTATGTAGGTATGTAGGTATGTATGTATGTAGGTATGTATGTATGTATGTATGTATGTATGTATTTGTCTATGTATGTATGTGTGCATGTATGTATGTATGTATGTATATATATATATGTATGTCTGTATGCATGTATGTATGTATGTAGGTGGGTAAGTATGTAAGTATGTATGTATGTATGTATGTATGTATGTACGTATGTACGTACGTACGTACGTACGTATGTATATACGTATGTATGTATGTATGTATGTATGTATGTATGTATGTTAACCGAGATGGTGATGGAACCGTGCTTGTCCTGGTCGAAGTGCCTGCAAGACGATAGATGGATAGATAGGTAGATAGGTAGATAGGTAGATAGGTAGGTAGGTAGGTAGGTAGTTAGGTAGGTAGGTAGGTAGGTAGGTAGGCAGGTAGGTAGGCAGGTAGGTAGGTAGAGTAGGTAGGTAGGTAGGTAGGTAGGTAGGTACATGTATACACATACCTGAACAAGGACTGTTTGAATTGTTGTGAGAAGAGCAAGTGCACCACGCACGCACGCAAGAGGGTAGGTAGGTAGGTAGGTAGGTAGGTAGGTAGGTAGGTAGGTAGGTAGGTAGGTACATATACATACATACCCTGAACAAGAACTCGAGTTTGAATTGTTGTGAGAAGAGCAAGTGCGCCACGCACGCGCGCAAGAGAAAGATAGGTAGATAGGCAGGCAGGTAGGTAGGTAGGTAGGTAGGTAGGTAGGTAGGTACATATATATACATACCCTGAACAAGGACTCGAGTTTGACTTGTGAGAAGAGCAAGTGCGCCACGCACGCACGCAAGAGGGTAGGTAGGTAGTTAGTTAGGTTGGTAGGTAGGTAGGTAGGTTAGGTAGGTAGGTAGGTACATACCTGAACAAGGACTCGAGTTTGCACTGTTGTGAGAAGAGCAAGTGCGCCACGCACGCGCGAAGGTTCTCCTGATTGGAGACACCCTGAGAGATAGATAGGTAGGTAGGTAGGTAGGTAGGTAGGTAGGTAGGTGGATAGGTGGATAGGTAGATAGGTAGACAGAAAGATAGGTAGGTAGATAGATAGGTGGATAGATAGTGTTTATCTAGGAGCGTCGCATAGCCAAAAGGCCATAGGCGTCCTACCAGGAGGCACACTCGAGGCCTGCCTTCGCCTTCCTGGCTCCCCCCGAGCGGGCGATGCACTTACCAAGCACAAAGTGCAGGGTAAGTACCTTTTATGGGAGAGAGGAAACACCAAACGCCACAGCTACCCATGGTGCAGCCTTGCGAGGTAGCCAACTGGTATGTGGTGCAGTTTGCTCTAGGAGGGTTGGTCTTCATCGCTAATGTCCCGCCCCCTCGACCAATTTTTCTTACATCGAGGGGAGGAACGCCCTCCGGATAGGTAGGTAGGTAGGTAGATAGATAGATAGATAGATAGATAGATAGATAGATAGATAGATAGATAGGCAGGTAGGCAGGCAGGTAGGTAGGTAGGTAGGTAGGTAGATAGATAGATAGATAGATAGATAGATAGATAGATAGATAGATAGATAGATAGATAGATAGGTCAGCAGGTAGGTAGGTAAGTAGGTAGGTAAGTAGGTAGGTAGAGATAGATAGATAGATAGATAGATAGATAGACAGACAGACAGTCAGACAGATCTCGAGGGAGCGAGGTCCCAGTATGCGGTCTGAATAGGTAGGTAGGTAGATAGATAGATAGGTAGATAGATAGATAGACAGACCTCGAGGGAGAGAGGTCCCAGTATGCGGTCTAGTTCGGCGTGTTGTGGTCGGTACTTCTCTAGGAATTCGTGATAGTTAATGCAGTCTCCGACCTGTAGAGATTGTGTGTGTGTGTGAGAGAGAGAGAGGGAAAGGGGGGGGGGGGGGGGGTATTTCTCTAGGAACTCGTGGTAATTAATGCGGTCACCGATCTATAGATGTACACGTGTGTGAAAGTAAGAGAGAGAGAGAGGGGGGGGGGGGGGGGACTTCTCTAGGAACTCGAGGTAATTGCTGTGCACATGATGTGTTTTTCATGACCTTGGTTGTGGTAAGTCCTAGCGGTTCTGGGAAGTGCAGGAAGGCTGCGTTAGATTGTGTTTGATGTGCACCATGATGTGTTCCGTTACTGTGCACAGGATGTATTTTCATGTCTTGTGTCAGATGACCTTGGTTGGGGTAAGTCCTAGCGGTTCTTGGAAGTGCAGGAAGGCTACTTTCGACTGTGTGTGTGTTGATGTGCATCTGATGTGTTTTCCATGTCTGTGGCAATGCGTACAGGGAGACTACGTTAGACTGTGGTGTGGATGACCTTTACATATATATATACATATATATATATTATACATATATATATATACATATATATATATACATATATATATATATATACATATATATATATACATATATATATACATATATATATATACATATATATAAAAATATATACATATATATATACATATATATATTATATATATATATATATAGATTGGTTCGGGTGAGTCCTAGCGGTTCCTGAAATTGCAGGAAGGCGCTACGTTAGATTGTCTTTATGTGCATATGATGTGTATCTGATGTATATTTCATTTGTCTGTGTCGGATGTGTAAATGTAACCTTAGTTGGGGTCAGTCCTAGTGGTTCCTGGAAGTGTAAAAAGGCTACGTGGCCCAGGTCAAGCACGTGGCTCAGGCCCGCCACCCACTGGATGCGCGTGATCCGCCCGGGAGACTAACACATCACACGTAGGTAGACGTAGATGCATATGTATACTCCATCCATCCATCCATCCATCCATCCATCTATCTATCTATCTATCTATCTATCTATCTATCTATCTATCTATCTATCTATCTATCTATCTATCTATCTATCTATCTATCTATCTATCTATCTATCTTACTCTACTCTACTCTACACTACATGCGCAAAAGACACACACACACTCTCTCTCACACACACACAAAGATACATACGTACCACTTCCACCTTTGTCCAGTATTTGTGCAAATCCCAGGCATGCAGCGCGATACGCCGAATCAGCTTCGAGACCACACGCTTTGATAATTGGTCCAGCTATTTATCAAGGAAAGTAAGTATGTGAGTGTTTCTTTCTTCTTCTTCTTCTTCTTCTTCTTCTTCTTCTTCTTCTTCTTCTTCTTCTTCTTCTTCTTCTTTCTTCTTCATCTTCTTTCTTCTTCTTCTTCTTCTTCTTCTTCTTCTTCTTCTTCTTCTTCTTCCTTTTTTTTGTGTGGTTGTGTACGTGTGCCGACCTGCTGTGTAGTGGAGCGGATGGTCGAAATAGCTTCATACTAACACACACGTACATATATACATACATACATACATACATACATAACATACATTACATAACATAACATAACATAACATAACATAACATAACGTAACGTAACGTAACGTAACGTAACATAACGTAACGTAACGTAATGTAACATAACATAACGTAACGTAACGTAACATAACATAACATAACATAACATAACATAACATAACATGACATAACATGACATGACACAACATGACATAACATAACATAACATAACATAACATAACATACATACATACATACAAACATGGATATTTGCACGTAGGTGAGTGTATCTGTCGATGTTTCCATCTACCAATCCTTCATTCTTTCAATCTTTCAATTTTGCAATCTATCAATTTATCAATCTACCAATCTATCAATCTACCAATCTATTCATCTGCCAATCTATCCTTTTACTGATCTACAGATATATCAATCTACTCTACCAATCGATCTCTATCAAGCTTTTGATCTATCAACCTTCTTATCTAGCAATCTATCAATCTATCAATCCGTCAATCTACCAGTCTATCAACTGCTACCTTGTATGTATCTTACATAAAATAGATACGTACATACAAACATACCCATACATACATACATACATACATACATACATACATAACATACATACATAACATACATACATACATACATAACATACATACATACATACATACATACATACATACATACATACCATACATACATACATACATATAAATACATACATATACATACATACATACACAGATACAGCGCGGCCTAGTGTTTTTTGAGCTTAAGCTCTGAAGAGAGAACCATGTCATACATACATATATACATATATACATACACACATACACACATACACACATACACAGATACAGCACAACCTGTTGTACTCTGAAGAGAAAACCATGTCATACATACATACATACATACATACACACACACACAGATACAGCGCGGACCTGCTGTATCTTGAGCTTAAGCTCTGAAGAGAGAACCATGTACGCGCCAAGGTTGCCTAAAGAATGATGATGATGGTGGTGGTGGTGATGATGGTGGTGGTGGTCGTGGTCGTGGTGGCGGTGGTGGTGATGATGATAATGATGATGATGACAACAACAACAACAACAACAACAACAACAACAACAACGATGACGACGACGACGACGACGACAACAACAACAACAACAACAACAAGAACAAACATAATAATAATAATAATAATATGTATGTATGTTTGAATCGTCTGCCAATTGCTGAGCCAAAAGGCCATGTGCATCCAGTCCTCCATTCCATAAGGAAAGTCTCCACACCAATCGGTGGAATAAAGGAAGTGACGACATAGAACATTACTCTAGGATCTTTATACCAATCAGCCCATGGAAAGGACCGATGGCGTATGTACTCCCTAATAATAATAATAATAATAATAATAATAATAATAATAATAATAATAATAATAATAATACTATATCTGAGGCGTACTGATGCAGCTAATGGCATATCCTCAACGGACATAAGCCTCCAATACCCTTGTTCGAGGTCCTCCACCCCCCCGTGTCAGTCTCTCGCCTGATGATCGGGGCCACCGATGGAGCTCCTGAGGGCAAGACTGCACTAAGCCGAGGTTATTCCGCAGTCCCAGCAACCTCTTGCAAGACGTCACCGAATGTGCAAGTGCATACACCAAGCGCGGTTGCTAGAGCTGCCTCGAAACCCCACCCATAACAATCTGGTGTCTGCTGGGTCCTGGGCTATCGACCAGCATATGCGGAGTTTAAGATCTTTTACGCGCGCAACGACCCTCCTCCCCAGCATCTACCACCAAAGGGTTATGAGTTGGCGTCACAGTTTAACGCCTTGAGGCCATTGGGCTGGAACTCTGTTTAGCAAGTGTGACTAGGTTTTTTCATCGGGATTTCCCTCAAATATGTCACAGTCAACACTCCAAGGCAGATTTACTATATCTGAGGCGTACTGATGCAGCTAATGGCATATCCTCAACGGACATAAGCCTCCAATACCCTTGTTCGAGGTCCTCCACCCCCCCGTGTCAGTCTCTCGCCTGATGATCGGGGCCACCGATGGAGCTCCTGAGGGCAAGACGAGGTTATTCCGCAGTCCCAGCAACCTCTTGCAAGACGTCACCGAATGTGCAAGTGCATACACCAAGCGCGGTTGCTAGAGCTGCCTCGAAACCCCACCCATAACAATCTGGTGTCTGCTGGGTCCTGGGCTATCAACCAGCATATGCGGAGTTTAAGATCTTTTACGCGCGCAACGACCCTCCTCCCCAGCATCTATCACCAAAGGGTTATGAGTTGGCGTCACAGTTTAACGCCTTGAGGCCATTGGGCTGGAACTCTGTTTAGCAAGTGTGACTAGGTTTTTTCATCGGGATTTCCCTCAAATATGTCACAGTCAACACTCCAAGGCAGATTTACTATATCTGAGGCGTACAATAATAATAATAATAATAATAATAATAATAATAATAATAATAATAATAATAATAATAATAATAATAGTGCTTCTCTGTCAATGGCTGATGCATTTCTGCACATGCGCCTCCATCGTCTCACCCGTGAGGGGAGTACGAAGAATTGACGATAAGCTCTAATGACACCCCCGCAAGGGCAGTTCCAACACTTCCAGACGGACCGGTATGTTCAATGAAAATACTGGATCGGTATGTTCAATGAAAATACTGGTGGCACCGACGGGAATCGAACTGGAATAACAATAATAATAACAATAATAATAATAATATATTGATCTGTCATGGCTGAGCCCGAGGGCCATGCGCCTCCATCCCTCGACCCAACAGGGACTACAGTGAGTATGTTGGGGAGGGAAGAGTGACTCTAACCATCCTGCATAGAAGGCCCCAAAAGGAAGTCCCTACTACCCGCACAGTGTCGGGTACCTTGCAGGAAATCAACTACAAATGATTGATCTTCCCCGCGTGAGAGCTCCACGAGACTGGGTAGGTACCGCATGGAGGTACTCACAGGGGTAAATAATAATAATAATAATAATAGTGCTTCTCTGTCAATGGCTGATGCAAATCTGCACATGCGCCTCCATGGTCTCACCCGTGAGGTGAGTACGAAGAATTGACGATAGGCTCTAATGACACCCCCGCACGGGCAGTTCCAACACTTCCAGACGGACCGGTATGTTCAATGAAAATACTGGTGGCACCGACGGGAATCGAACTGGCGACAGGGCCCAGATGGTAGAACTTGACCACTGGGCTATCACGGTGTCCATAATAATAATAATAATAATAATAATAATAATAATAATAATAATAACAATAATAATAATAGTGCTTCTCTGTCAATGGCTGATGCATTTCTGCACATGCGCCTCCATCGTCTCACCCGTGAGGGGAGTACGAAGAATTGACGATAAGCTCTAATGACACCCCCGCAAGGGCAGTTCCAACACTTCCAGACGGGCCGGTATGTTCAATGAAAATACTGGTCCAGACGGATCGGTATGTTCAATGAAAATACTGGTGGCACCGACGGGAATCGAACTGGCGACAGGGCCCAGATGGTAGAACTTGACCACTGGGCTATCACGGTGTCCAATAATAATAATAATAATAATAATAATAATAATAATAATAATAGTGCTTCTCAGACAATGGCGAATGCATTTCTGCACATGTGCCTCCATCGTCTCACCCGCGAGGGGAGTACGAAGATTTGACGATAGGCTCTACTGACACCCCCGCAAGGCAGCTCCAAGCCTTCCAGACAGACCAATAGTTTCAAAGAAAATATCCTTTGGAAATACTGGTACCGACGGGAATCGAACTGGCGACAGGTCCCAGATGGTAGACTTTAACCACTGGGCTATCGCGGTGCCACTAATAATAATAATAATAATAATAATAATAATAATGTATCTCCTGCCAATTGCTGAGCCAAAAGGCCATGTGCATCCAGTCCTCCATTCCATAAGGAAAGTCTCCACACCAATCGGTGGAATAAAGGAAGTGACGGCATAGAACATTACTCTAGGAGCTTTAAACCAATCAGCCCATGGAAAGGGACCGATGGCCTATGTACTCCCTAAATAATAATAATAATAATAATAATAATAATAATAATAATAATAATAATAATAATAGTGCTTCTCTGTCAATGGCTGATGCATTTCTGCACATGCGCCTCCATCGTCTCACCCGTGAGGGGAGTACGAAGAATTGACGATAGGCTCTAATGACACCCCCGCACGGGCAGTTCCAACACTTCCAGACGGACCGGTATGTTCAATGAAAATACTGGTGGCACCGACGGGAATCGAACTGGCGACAGGGCCCAGATGGTAGAACTTGACCACTGGGCTATCACGGTGTCCTAAATAATAATAATAATAATAATAATAATAGTGCTTCTCTGTCAATGGCTGATGCATTTCTGCACATGCGCCTCCATCGTCTCACCCGTGAGGGGAGTACGAAGAATTGACGATAAGCTCTAATGACACCCCCGCAAGGGCAGTTCCAACACTTCCAGACGGACCGGTATGTTCAATGAAAATACTGGTCCAGAAATAGACCGTATGTTCAATGAAAATACTGGTGGCACCGACGGGAATCGAACTGGCGACAGGGCCCAGATGGTAGAACTTGACCACTGGGCTATCACGGTGTCCAATAATAATAATAATAATAATAATAATAATAATAATAATAATAATAATAATACTATATCTGAGGCGTACTGATGCAGCTAATGGCATATCCTCAACGGACATAAGCCTCCAATACCCTTGTTCGAGGTCCTCCACCCCCCCGTGTCAGTCTCTCGCCTGATGATCGGGGCCACCGATGGAGCTCCTGAGGGCAAGACTGCACTAAGCCGAGGTTATTCCGCAGTCCCAGCAACCTCTTGCAAGACGTCACCGAATGTGCAAGTGCATACACCAAGCGCGGTTGCTAGAGCTGCCTCGAAACCCCACCCATAACAATCTGGTGTCTGCTGGGTCCTGGGCTATCAACCAGCATATGCGGAGTTTAAGATCTTTTACGCGCGCAACGACCCTCCTCCCCAGCATCTACCACCAAAGGGTTATGAGTTGGCGTCACAGTTTAACGCCTTGAGGCCATTGGGCTGAATAATAATAATAATAATAATAATAATAATAATAATAATAATAATAATAATAATAATAGGCTTCCTCAGACTATAGCATCAGATCCAGATCCTGGACATGTGCCTCCATTGGGTCACCGGGGTCAGCCGATCCCAACGCATTGTCAGAACACCAAACAGACATAGCAGCAACAGCAGGGGCAGATGGGGGCTGTGAAGTGCATGAAGAGCTAGATGCGAGGGTGTTAGCTGAAGAGAAGAACTCGGAGACACTACGCTGCGCTCCCGAACCCCTCTCTCTAGCCAGGACGTCCACACTGCGCGGACGGCCGCGCCGCGCAACATCAACGTCACTTGGGGGAGAGGGTGGGACAGAAGCTGATGGAACCTCAGTGAGGTCAATCACCTCCTCGCCCCCATCCTCCACCCCAAGCTCCTCCCTTTTACCCTCCCTAGCAGACCAACACTCAGACACATATGATCCAAACAACACATCCAACTTTGGAGGGGGACGCAACGCTGTAACCCCTAACAACGCAGCAAGCCTAAAGTTACTGCGGAAGCGCGACTTCCCCTGAAAAAGCTTACAAAACAATCGTGATTGATCCACAGGCGACATATCATCCCAACCCTGCCGCACAGAGCCCTCCCGCTCCCGCCCAAGCAACACATCCTCCACCACAACCTCACCACCTACGACCTCACCACCCTCCTCACTCCCTCCATCCCCCCTCAGCACCCCCCACAGCCATGCCACCGAGCCTCTGCATACTCAGCAACAGCTGCTTACGTCTCCCCTCATGCATGGGGCAATCCCATAAGAAGTGCGCAAGGGACTCATTGACATCATCATGACAACAGAAGCAGCGAGGGGACATGCCACTGACCAACTTGCTGCGGTACAACCGAAGGCGGTTGTTGCAGCTGAGCAACCTTCTCCGAAGCAGATTATAATGCGCATCATCAAGGGCTACCCATCTTGGGAACTCCTTGGTTCCAAAGACTTGTCTTAGGATGACTCAGGCCATCAGTAATATCGCTGCCTGCCTCTCGCTTGTCCCACATCAGTTGCTGCACCATCTTGACGTCCTGCTGAAGGGCCCACTTGTCCACAGTCGAACACCAACCCTCGAGGTCCTTCTCTGAGCTACTTAGGAGCTCCTGAAGCCCTTGTTGTAGATCCATTGAGTCCCTGATAGCGCCTTCGGCCTCCGCAGTCCAGTCGGATTTGACTTGAGATGCGATGACAGGAAATCGCTTCTCCGGTAGAACACGCAGCCGTCCATAGAACTTCAGTTGCGCCGCCCGCCGCAAACGCTCCGCACTCAAAGAGCGCGCCAGAAAGAGTGTAATCCACTTGCTTGTCTTAGGGCTGATGCCGAGAATCATCCTCATGGGGCGCAGCATTGCTGCCTCCAGCTTGGTGAGCTGCGATACGGGGGCACGCCAGACATCGAAGGCGTACTTCAGCTTGGCCCCCACAAGTTGATTCCAGCACATGAGACGATACCTAGCTTGTATCTCACATGCACACCACAAAGAGTACCAACCTGCGGTGGCGACTTCAGTGACACGCGTAGCCCGCAGGGCCTGCTCCTTCCACTTCAGGTCGTCGGTGATAACCACTCCCAGGTACTTGTACTGACTGGTGACACAAAGCTTCTGGCCGCGAAACCACACCACGGGCTCACCTCGCTCCCTGATACTTGGTCGTTTCGCCTTGCTCGACGTGTAAATGGGCATGATTTCCGTCTTGCCGGGCTTCAATTGACTTCCAGCCGGTAATCTTCCGCGAACTTGGCCACAACATTGACCATCTTCTGGAGCTCGGTGCGACTGTGAGCGATGAGGGCCACGTCGTCCGCGTATAGAAGTGCCTTGATGTCGTTCAGCCGCTTCACATCCGTGATCTTGAGGGTACTCGCCAGCCGATCACACAGCTCATCCATAAAGACGTTGAAGAGTGTGGGAGAGAGAGGGGACCCCTGTTGGACGCCTACACCCTCCAGTACTTCGGGGGTGAGTGCTCCATCAACTAGCACTTGCGACGAAGTCTGCTCGTAGCACCTGCGTAGCGTGCGCCAGAACTTGCCCCTTACACCCAGCTTCCAGAGCCTCTCAAATAGGCCATCTCTCCAAACAGACGGGAAAGCCTTGCGTAGATCGACGAACAGGACATACGACTCCCGCTTCTGCTGCTGACGCCCCTTCAACCTCTGCCAAAGGGTAAAGACCTGATCCGTAGTGCGACGCCCCGGGCGGAAGCCTCCCTGCTCTGGACGTAGCTTATCCGGGCCATCCACGAAGAGCGTTAGACGAGTAGCTAATAAGGACAGATACAGCTTACCAAGGCAACTAATAATCGAGATATCCCTCCAGTTGTCAGGATCCGTAGGATCCCCACCCTTGGGGATATTGACGATGATTCCCTTGCCCCAAGCTTTTGGAGTCCTCTCGGCTTCTCGAATCCAGTTGAAGTACTGCGTTAAGTAGCCATTGATGTAGGCGCCGCCATACTTGAGCATCTCGTTCTTCACTTTGTCCTCGCCACAAGCTTTGTGGTTATTCAGGGCACGTTGCCTTGCAAGGACCTCCTCTTGCGTGAACGGCTTGTCCAGCTCTTCGCAAGTGTCTTCACCTACTTCGTGCTCCTTCATAGCCCGGGCCACCTCATCTCTGAAGCGATCGTTCCAGTGGAACTGCCGCTTAGCTTCGGCTTCCTCCCACTCCAGCGAGCCTGCTTCTGCACAGCACTCCACCACAACAGCCGCACTTGCCGGATTTTCCCGTGGCTTCACTGAATTTTTCCGAAATTCCTCCCACCGAGCGACCTTTTCCGGCAGCGTACACGCCAGTGAGCCATCCTCCCTTTGCACCGGCGCGGAGACCTTCGTTCTGCGTGCCCCGCCAAGCCGCTTCGCGAGTAGCCAAAAGCGCTTTGAGGATTGCTCGCGTTGACATTTGACCGCTTCTTCCTGCACTTGCTTGAAGGAGGCGGACTTCTTGGCCCGAGTTGCCTTCCGAATTTGCTTGCGGAGCCGTAGCCAATTCAGACGGGCTTCCGCATTCGATTCATCCCTCCTGTATGCTGCGTAGGCCTCCCGGCGCTGCTGAATGAGCTCCTTTAGCTCCCCGTCGAACCAATTGTTGGTGAAACGGGGTCGTATACATCTGGAGCCAAGGACCCGGTGCGCCGCCATTCGGAAGGACTGCGCCACTCGCTCGGTGACGTCATCTACCACCCGTTGGCTGTCGGCACCACCCGATAGGTCAAGCTCAGGCAGCTGATGTACTCCAAGCTTCTGTAGGCATTGCTGGAATACGTCATCGAACTTGTCGCGTAGATAATCCAGCGCTTGCTTCGCAGCGTGATCATTACCCGAGACACCAGCACCAATAAGCTTATCAACACGAAAGGACCTGTAAGGTTTCGCAGCCCGCTTTGGCCGGCGCTGGCCGCTCCACGTCAGTTCGGCCCATACTGCCTTGTGGTCCGTATCAAGATCATCTTCGCATACTCCGAACTTTGCTCCAGATGCCAAGCCAGGCGACGCGCAGATGTAATCGAGGAGGTGCTTGCCTGTGCCCATGCCGCGCTGCTCACGCCGGGACCACCAGTAGGACCCTTCCACTGGGCACGAGAAGCCGCTCAGATTTCGCAGGCCCGAAGCGACGAGGACAGCCGCGAGTCTCTTGCCGTTCTCCGAACGTACCGGTGCTCCCTTATCATCGACCTCCCCGTGCTGACCGACGATGCCCTCCTCTTTTCGGCTGCATGCCGGCCCGAGCTTTGCGTTGGCATCCGCCACCGTGACCACAAGACCTTTGGCTCCAAAAAAAGCTATAGCTGCCTGCCAGGCCGCATACGCCTCTGACGACTCTTCTTCCTGCGTTTCCTGGGGAAAGTAGCCGTTGCCCACATAGATATCCTGAGCGCCGGTAACACCCGAGGCGATACGCAGCCACACTTGCTGCCGGTGGTCGACGGGGGCTGACACCAGGTTGCAATACGGACCAAGGAAGTTAGCCACCGCGAATAGAACCCCACCCTTGCAGCGATTTTTCTCGCTGACCTCCGCAGGTTTTCCAAAAATCCGGAATCCATCCAGGCTGCATTTGGAAAGTTGCTTCTTGCCCATGCGGTGCTCCTGAGCCCCGATGACTAGCCAGCCCTCGTGCTTGTAGAATGATGCCCATTCCGCCGTGCCTACGTTGTCGTATCCCGTTTTACCCTGCCAGTTGTGACTCGCGACGAGTAGCTTGAAGCCGGTATCGAACTGCTTGGAGCGGTGCTTCTTGGCTCGTTTCCGCACCCGACGGCCGCGCTTGGCTTCCGCCCTCGTGCTGCCCCCCTCTGCAGGTGCTTGCGCAGGTTGGTCCCCCACTGCACTGGCCGCCGAATGCAGGGGCACCACATGCACATCAGCACACTCAGACACACACTTAGGTGCATCGGCAGCCAACTCCGAAGACACCACCTGCACATCATCGACACATTCTTCATGCAGAGGCAAGACGCGATATCCCGTCGCAGCTTCCTCCTTCCGGACCGCCGCTTCCCCACGCAGATGGATGCGAATAAGCCTTCGGACACGTTCCCTGTCCCTGAACCTGCGCCCAAGGGCCACATTGACCCCTCTGCCGAAGAATTTGAGATGTTTGAGTTGCTGCAACGCCGTCTGCCTGCTGTCATCGTCCTCGTAGACCAGCTCCAGGTGACGAAACATTCGCTGGCCTTGCCACTCCATTACCGGGACCACCAGACCAAGACCGCTCATTTTGGAGGCGATCTCCTGTAGATTGGCGCGTTCCGAGAGCCCCCAGACAATCAGATTACGCCCGTCCTTGTCGTACCGATCTACCCGCCGGTACCGTCGAGGCGGCGGTGCCATCTGCCATATAGCGCCGCTCGCCTTATGTTGAAGCGCCGACCCGTGTGCCAGGTTTGGGGAGGAAGGATGAGGCGCAGCTAAGATAGCCTCTCCACGTGGTTCAGGAATTCCGTCATATACGCGAGCCCTCATCCTCCCATCCTGGGACATCGGGCCAGAGCCCGTCGAAGAGGCATTCCCACGGGGATTGTCCAGGTCTTCGGCGATTCTACCTTGTCCCATAAGGGCCACAGTGGTAGCTCCGTGCTTCGCGTATTTGTAATCCATTGAGAGTAGTAGACGGCCAATGTCGCTGGCCATCACCGCCGCGCCTCTTTACGCCGAGGAAAGCGCCCGTCCATGCAAATAGCATCGGCGGTATCTGCAACACACACTACACGCATTTCCGCCGGTGTCACTGGACGCTGCCGCGTCGCTTCGTGCCCTTCGGCGCCCGCCAGCACCCCCAGCGTCGCCAGAACCTGCCTGACGCACTACACACACTCTCCATCGCATCGCCAACGCCTCTACTCTCATGCCTTATGGACTTTCAGCTGCTCCTAACAATACACATCATGAGGTACGGGTGTCCCCGAGTGGAGCCAGATCGGACGGCGTGCCGCTGAAACTCCTTCCCCCACGTGGGTATAGAAGGCGCGAACCTAGCGGTACCTATAGGGTCTTACAGACAAGTATAGTAATCCCAGCCGAAGCTGCTCAGTTAGAAATGCAACGGTGGAGGGTGTGAATGCATGGGGCAAGGCACGGCAACGCAGCAAGGCACTGGCAAGGCATTGGGACCGACTGAAGCCCCTCTCCAACGTGCGCTCATCATGTGTTCCAGTTAGGCAACCCCGAAGAAGCGAAGATAGGGAGGAGACAAAACCCAGATAGGATGAAGATAGGATTAACATGAAGCCGAAATGGAGCCGAGTTGGAACAGGTCAACTCAGCCCCATCTCGGCTCAATGTGAATCCTATCTTCAACCCATCTCGGTACTGTTTCCTCCGAATGCTCACCTCAACAAGATCACCAAACCGGAACTGGAAGCCCCCAGGCATTTACTCGGCAGGAAATTCGGCGAAAATGGGCTAACCAGGAAACCAGACCCAAACCAACAGCAAGAAAAACGAGCCAACCAACAATCCAACAGACAACCCCACAACCTGCCTGGCCGAACCCCTACCGAGTAAATGCCCAGTTGAGAGTTGCGCATATCCCGGTGACCGCCCTCCCCAAGCGGTCACCTTCGTGGGGAGAGGCCCAACCACCTCCTCTTCCCATGGAGTGCCATCTTGTGCACCCCTCCAGAATAATAATAATAATAATAATAATAATAATAATAATAATAGTGCTTCTCTGCATTGGCTGATGCATTTCTGCACATGCGCCTCCATCGTCTCACCCGTGAGGGGAGTACGAAGAATTGACGATAGGCTGTAATGACACCCCCGCAAGGGCAGTTCCAACACTTCCAGACGGACCGGTATGTTCAATGAAAATACTGGTCCAGAAATAGACCGGTATGTTCAATGAAAATACTGGTGGCACCGACGGGAATCGAACTGGCGACAGGGCCCAGATGGTAGAACTTGACCACTGGGCTATCACGGTGTCAATAATAATAATAATAATAATAATAGTAATAATAATGAAAGGAGAGAGAGAGACACACACACACACACCACAGACAGACAGATAGACAGAGGGGGGGGGGGGAACCGCAGTAGTCGGAGGT
>WBZZ01004882.1:40000-42500 GCA_019918135.1 Paulinella micropora
GGTATTGGAGGCTTATGTCCGTTGAGGATATGCCATTAGCTGCATCAGTACGCCTCAGATATAGTATTATTATTATTATTATTATTATTATTATTATTATTATTATTATTATTATTATTGACTGACACGGGGGGGTGGAGGACCTCGAACAAGGGTATTGGAGGCTTATGTCCGTTGAGGATATGCCATTAGCTGCATCAGTACGCCTCAGATATAGTATTATTATTATTATTATTATTATTATTATTATTATTATTATTATTATTATTATTATTATTATTAGGGAGTACATAGGCCATCGGTCCCTTTCCATAGGCTGATTGGTATAAAGCTCCTAGAGTAATGTTCTATGCCGTCACTTCCTTTATTCCACCGATTGGTGTGGAGACTTTCCTTATGGAATGGAGGACTGGATGCACATGGCCTTTTGGCTCAGCAATTGGCAGGAGATACACTATTATTATTATTATTATTATTATTAGGGAGTACATAGGCCATCGGTCCTTTCCATGGGCTGATTGGTATAAAGCTCCTAGAGTAATGTTCTATGCCGTCACTTCCTTTATTCCACCGATTGGTGTGGAGACTTTCCTTATGGAATGGAGGACTGGATGCACATGGCCTTTTGGCTCAGCAATTGGCAGGAGATACATTATTATTATTATTATTATTATTATTATTATTATTATTATTATTATTACTAGTGGCACCGCGATAGCCCAGTGGTTAAGGTCTACCATCTGGGACCTGTCGCCAGTTCGATTCCCGTCGGTGCCAGTATTTTCAAAGGATATTTTCTTTGAAACTATTGGTCTGTCTGGAAGGCTTGGAGCTGCCTTGCGGGGTTGTCAGCAGAGCCTATCGTCAAATCTTCGTACTCCCCTCGCGGGTGAGACGATGGAGGCACATGTGCAGAAATGCATTCGCCATTGACTGAGAAGCACTATTATTATTACTACTACTACTACTATTATTATTATTATTATTATTATTATTATTATTATTATTATTATTATTATTATTATTATTGTATGCCTCAGATATAGTAAATCTGCCTTGGAGTGTTGACTGTGACATATTTGAGGGAAATCCCGATGAAAAAACCTAGTCATACTTGCTAAACAGAGTTCCAGCCCAATGGCCTCAAGGCGTTAAACTGTGACGCCAACTCATAACCCTTTGGTGGTAGATGCTGGGGAGGAGGGTCGTTGCGCGCGTAAAAGATCTTAAACTCCGCATATGCTGGTCGATAGCCCAGGACCCAGCAGACACCAGATTGTTATGGGTGGGGTTTCGAGGCAGCTCTAGCAACCGCGCTTGGTGTATGCACTTGCACATTCGGTGACGTCTTGCAAGAGGTTGCTGGGACTGCGGAATAACCTCGGCTTAGTGCAGTCTTGCCCTCAGGAGCTCCATCGGTGGCCCCGATCATCAGGCGAGAGACTGACACGGGGGGGTGGAGGACCTCGAACAAGGGTATTGGAGGCTTATGTCCGTTGAGGATATGCCATTAGCTGCATCAGTACGCCTCAGATATAGTAAATCTGCCTTGGAGTGTTGACTGTGACATATTTGAGGGAAATCCCGATGAAAAAACCTAGTCACACTTGCAAAACAGAGTTCCAGCCCAATGGCCTCAAGGCGTTAAACTGTGACGCCAACTCATAACCCTTTGGTGGTAGATGCTGGGGAGGAGGGTCGTTGCGCGCGTAAAAGATCTTAAACTCCGCATATGCTGGTTGATAGCCCAGGACCCAGCAGACACCAGATTGTTATGGGTGGGGTTTCGAGGCAGCTCTAGCAACCGCGCTTGGTGTATGCACTTGCACATTCGGTGACGTCTTGCAAGAGGTTGCTGGGACTGCGGAATAACCTCGGCTTAGTGCAGTCTTGCCCTCAGGAGCTCCATCGGTGGCCCCGATCATCAGGCGAGAGACTGACACGGGGGGGTGGAGGACCTCGAACAAGGGTATTGGAGGCTTATGTCCGTTGAGGATATGCCATTAGCTGCATCAGTACGCCTCAGATATAGTATTATTATTATTATTATTATTAAAGGAGGCACATGTCCAGGATCTGGATCTGATGCCATAGTCTGAGGAAGCCTATTATTATTATTATTATTATTATTATTATTATTATTATTATTCTATTTCTGGACCAGTATTTTCATTGAACATACCGGCCCGTCTGGAAGTGTTGGAACTGCCCTTGCGGGGGTGTCATTAGAGCTTATCGTCAATTCTTCGTACTCCCCTCACGGGTGAGACGATGGAGGCGCATGTGCAGAAATGCATCAGCCATTGACAGAGAAGCACTATTATTATTATTATTATTATTATTATTATTATTATTATGGACACCGTGATAGCCCAGTGGTCAAGTTCTACCATCTGGGCCCTGTCGCCAGTTCGATTCCCGTCGGTGCCACCAGTATTTTCATTGAACATACCGATCCGTCTGGACCAGTATTTTCATTGAACATACCGGCCCGTCTGGA
>WBZZ01004882.1:52500-55000 GCA_019918135.1 Paulinella micropora
CGACCTATATTTTTCGTATGTGTAGTGGCTGTGGTAGTGTGGGTATATGCATCATCAAAAAGTATTGACGTGCAAACCTTTAATCAAAATACATGTAATGTGTATGACTATGACTATGTATGTATGTTATGTATTATGTATGTATGTATGTATGTATGTATGTTTGTTTGTTTGTTTGTTTGTGTGTATGTATGTATATATGTATGTATGACATATGTATGTATGTATGTATGTATGCATGTATGTATGTTTACGTACGTACGTACGTATGTATGTTTGTATGTATGTATATATGTATGTATGTATGTATCTACATTGTATGTATGCATGCATGCATGCATGTATGTATAATGTATGTAATGTATGTATGTATGTATGTATGTATGTTACGTATGTTATGTATGTATGTATGTATGTATGCATACATGCTGCTTATGTAGGTAGGTAGGTAGGTAGGTAGGTAGGTAGAGTATGTATGTATGTATCTATGTATGTATGTATCTGTGTATGTATGTATGTATGTATGTATGTATGTAATGTATGTAATGTATGTATGTAACGTGTTTGCGTAAAACAAACCAACATACATACATAAATACATGCATAAATACATACATACATACACATACATACATACATACATACATACATACATACATACATACAATACATACAATACATACATACATACATAAATGCATACATACATACATATGCATGCATGCATGCGTACATAGATACATACATCTATGTATCAATGTAGAGGTGTGTGTCGCCGTGTTGTGCAGTGTTGCAGGCAGTTCGCCTGTCGGATGGTGTGACTTGTGCTATCACCACAACGCTGTCGGCGCCGCCCAGGAGATTCAGCTGTGACTTCGCTGTCAACGTCACCACTGGATACTCGGGTGCTGGCGGCTTCACTATGGCCGTCAAAGTGAAGAAAGGGAGTTTTATGCCGTTTTGGGTCACAGGCCCTGACTTCACTGCGCCTGGCTACACCTTCGCATCAGGTTACCAAGCCCCCACAATCACTAGGCTCGCCTCCAGCGAATGTGCCACTGCAACGTCTCCTAGATGTACCTCACCTACCACCTGTATTAACTTGGTCAATTGCTCCATCGGCGCCGGCAGGAGTGGATCATATTTCACTATCTACGGTACCAACTTCGGAAAACAAATGACTGTTCGGATCGGAGGGCAGAAAATGGGCTGCAATCAATACAGTCCACCAACCTTCGTGTGCCTCATGGCTGACGGTATAATCTTATCTTATCTCATCTTATCTCATCTCATCTTATCTTATCTTATCTTATCTTATCTTATCTTATCTTACCTTATCTTACCTTATCTTACCTTACCTTACTTCACCTTACCTTACCTTACCTTACCTTACTTATCTTATCTTATCTTATCTTATCTTATCTTATCTCATATGTCCAGTCATATCATGTCATGCTAGGCTTCGGCTCCTTCGGTGAGTTTACCGTTACGATTGCCCAGAACATCGCGGGGGGGAAAACCTCAACTGAGCCAGCCACTTTGGGCTACCAGCTCTGTCCACTGGGACACGAACCAGTTGTCTCCACTCTTGCTGCGTTTCGCGCACTCCCGGGGAACTTATTAAACAGCATGTGCCAGAAATGTCCCGCAGGTACCTTTAGTGACGACCGCAACCGTACTCAGTGCGTGCCTTGCCCTGTTGGAACATACACGAACGAAACCGGCCGATCCACTTGCGACTATTGCAAGCCAGGCTCTTTCCAATCTCAGATCGGAAACTCGACTTGCGAGTTGTGCCCGCCGGGCTCCTTTTCCGCCTACAGCAACTTCAAAAAGGCCGAGCCTATCCCCACTTGCACACTGTGCGAAATGGGCAGCTACACGTCAACCTCGGGCAACCCCACGTGCTATGGCTGTGCCGCGGGCTCCATTGCTGTGACCGACACAAACCTGGTGGACATCGTCAACAGGTCGCAGATCGGCACGGTAGGCAGCCCAGGAGCGAACCAGTGCTACTTGTGCCCACCTGGCTACACCGACGAGAAGGCCAACGACGTCTCCACCGACGTGGTGCCGCGGCGCGTTTGTGTGGAGTGTGAACTGGGCTACTATCGTAACACGACCACGCACATTGACCACCCGGGCTCCAACGGGAAATGCGTGCCATGTCCCAATGGAACCACCCCCAACCTGCAAACCACCGATGAGACGACTGGCAGGGAGATCGAGAAGGGAGTGATGTGCGTGCCGTGCGAGGCCGGCAAAATCGCATACACCACGCAACGCTCGCTGGACGCGGGGGTCAAGCCGCCCTCGGTGTGCAGTCAGTGTCTTCCCGGCCAGATCGCGCGGAACGGCGTCAGGTGCTTGCCGTGCCCACCAGGCACATTCTCCTCGGGTATGCATGTGTGTATGTATTTACCTACTTATTCATTCATTTACTTATTTTGTTTGTTTATTTATTTATTTTATTTATTTATTCATTTGTTGATTCATTTAT
>WBZZ01004882.1:60000-67500 GCA_019918135.1 Paulinella micropora
GCGCATCCAAGCCCTCCCGCAGCCTGTGATCTGCTAAGATCAAATTTTCCGTATCTTCCTTCCATTTGCACCGACCCGTGTTGTAAAGCCTGCGTGTTAGCGCTGTGTTGCCCAGTAACTCGATGCGCCCTAGGAACCGAAGCCGGGCCGCCTTGGCAAGGATGCTAAAACTCGGCGTGCGGCCTAAACCCCTGGTGATGCAGCCGCTTGTGCGCGTACCAACACCCAAGATGACCCGCAGGGGCGCTACCAACGCGCCCTCCAGCTTACTCAGCTTGTTGGCGCCCGGCAGATCCCAAAAAGCCGATGCGTAAAGCAACTTTGCGCCAACCATTTGCTGCCAATTCATCAGCCGAAGACGCGCTGGAACTTCATGGGCAATCCAGAGGGGGTAGCAGGCAGCCGTTCCCGCTACAGTGATTTCCGCCGCCCGCTTCGCTTGCGGTTTATCGGAGAGGGTGTCCGTGAGCAGAACTCCCAGGTATTTGTAGTGGTCGGTGACGTTGAGAACCTTGCCCCGGAACCTCACGCATGGGGGCGACTTTTTTGACTTGGCGTGCCCGTATATCGGCATGACTTCCGTCTTGCCCGGTTTCAGGTTGATTTCAAGCCGATAGTCCTCCACGAATGTCGCCACGACATTTACAATCTGTTGAAGCTCCGTGACACTATGCGCAATTACCGCAACGTCGTCGGCGTAAAGCAGGGTCCGTATGTCTTCGATGCGGTTGAGGTACTCGATCTCCAACTCTTTCGCGATTCGGACCGTTAGCTCATCCATGAAGACGTTGAACAGCGACGGTGACAACGGCGACCCTTGCTGAACTCCCATCTCTTCCAGCACTTCACCAGTGAGTTCGCCATCGACTAGCACTCGCGATGACGTTCTTCGGTAAAAACGCCGCAGAATGCGATAGAACTTGCCCTGTACCCCCATCTGGGTTAGCCTCTGAAACAACCCGGCCCGCCAAACCGTAGGGAATGCCTTTCTCAGATCCACGAACAAAACGAAAGAACGGAGGCCAGCTTGTTGTCTAAGGCGCAGACGCTCCTTAAGGACAAAAATCTGGTCCCCCGTACTACGTTTTGGCCGGAACCCACCCTGCTCTGGGCGAAGCCTGCCCAGCTGATCGATGAAAGCCGTAAGCCTCGCCGCCATAAGTGACAGATACATCTTACCCAGACAGCTCAGAATCGCGATGTCTCTCCAATTTTCCGGATCGGTTGGGTCGCCTCCTTTTGGGATGTTGACGATAATCGCTTTGCCCCAGTCGTTGGGGGTGTATTCGCACGATTTCAACCAGTTGAAGAAGCGCACCAGAAAGCTCACAATCCGCGTGCCTCCGTACTTGAGCATCTCGTTCTTGATCTTATCCGGTGAGCACGCTTTGTGAATCTGGAGATTTTCCTGGCAGAGCTCCACTTCCTTCTCGGTGTAATCATAGTCCAGCGGGCCCGTCTCAGTCCGGATCTCCTCGGCTTGCGCCATGGCCTCGAATTGGTCGCGCAGGTTGTCGTTATACTGGAAGGTTTCGCGGGCCTTCCGCTCGGGCTCAATCCGCGCTGCTTCCTCATCAGAACCGACTTCCTCTACACATGCATCCTCCAAAAACTGGTTTTCTTTGGGGACCACCATACGTCGGCGGTATTCTTCCCATTCTTGTAGTTTTTCCCGGAGTGTGCATGCCAGAGTGCCATCGGGCTTCCGAACAGGAGCAGAAGCTTTGGACCGCCGAACCCCGCCCAAACGCTTTGACAGCTTCCAGTACGTGGCCATGGTAGCGCTCCTGAAGTTGGCAGCGGTGTCATTCTGGACCCGCTTCCACGCTTGCTCCTTCTTCTCCTTGCATAACCTTCTGACCGCCTTCCTCGCTTCTTTATATCTTTGCCAGGCCTCTCGGTTGGCCTCATTCCTTCGCCAGAGGCCGTATGCCTCTCTCCGTCGCGCAATCGCTTCCCTAAGACTCTCATCAAACCATGCATTAGTAAACCCTGGCCTAATCACCCGAACTCCCAAGACCTTCACGGCTGCGCCCGTGAAAGCTCGGACCACTAAGCTAGCGACCCTATCTACCTCCTGCTGAAGCTCATCCGGGTCCTCCACTGCTGATAGATCTGGGAGGCCATCTGGCAACAGCCCCGATATACCAGCTGCAAAGGTCTCGTCGTACTTCAACCTAAGCTTAGACAGCTCACTCTCCTTACCCTCAACTACCCTGCCTATCAAGCGCTCTGCCTTGAATGAATGCTTTGTACCTCTTTACCTGCTTTTTGGGGGGTGGCTGTCCCCCCCAGACCAGTTCCGCCCACACAGCTTTGTGGTCGGTATCAAGGTCTACCTCGTCGACGCCGAAGCTTGCCTCCTCCGCCAGCTCGGAAGAGACGCAGATGTAATCCAGTAGATGCCTTCGTCCACCTACATTTTCCTGCCTAGACCACCAATATTTGTCCCCCCGTGGTTGCGAAAACCACTGAGATTGCGCAACCCCGTGGCAACAAGCATCGCAGCCAGCAACTCACCATTCTCACTCCTAACCCCTCTACCCCTCTCATCTATCTCGCCAAACGGGCCCACCACTCCCTCCTCCCGCGCTATTCTGGCGGGCCCCAGCTTAGCATTAGCATCACCAACCGTAACCACATGACCTTTGGTGGCGAAGTAGGAGACGGCCGCCTGCCACGCCTCATAGGCTGCAATAGATTCCTCTCGTTGATTTTCTTGGGGGAAGTAGCCGTTGCCGACGAACACATCCGACGCCGTCGCGCTCCCAGACGACAGCCTCACCCACAATTGCTGTGGGTGTGGAACAGGCGCCTGTACAATGGTAGCGCACGGTGCCAGATAGTTGGCCACCAACGTCAAGACTCCCCCAAGAGACGCGAGCCCGCACCAGTTGCAGCCGCTTTGCCGAGGACTGCGAAGCCGTCGACTTGGAGCTTCTCCACCTTCTGCGACGATAGGTTGTGCTCCTGGACTCCGACGATCACCCAGCCTCGCTCCTTGTAGTGCTCCGGCCATTCCCCAAAGCCTGGGCTATCCGCACCCACTTTGCCTTGCCAATTATGTGAGGCCACCCTCAGTGGGAAGCCTTTCACAAATTGGGAAGAACGAAGCTGATGCCGATGCCTGCGCTTCGGTTGAGCCCGCCTGGAGCCCTCCGCCACCCTCCACGGCCCATCCTGCACCCTCCGCCCCAGCTCCTCCAGCTCCCGCATCCCGCCCCACTCCGCCAAGGGAGATTCACCGCTTGAGGCTTCGCCCTGGGGCTCGTCGACTTCCACGTCGAGCACCCAGTAGCCAAACCCCTGCTTGCGAAGCTCCCTCTGCATCTCTACATACTGGGCACCCCCCCGTGCAGCCCGCTGCTTCTCTCTTTCCCGGAAAGTCCTACCCGTCGCAACGTGAACCTTTCCCTTGAAGAACTTACGCTCCCGCAGCAGCCGCACCATCTTCTCCGCCTCCTCACAAGACGCACATTTAATCCGCAAATGTCGCCCACTACCTCTGCCCGCGAATTCCACCTCGACTTCCCCGAGACCGAGAATTCGGAGCTCTCGCGCCATGACCACTGTCTGAGAGACATGCGATAGCCCCCATACTATGCAACATCTCTTATCCAGCTCATTTCGTACCTTCCTCCGCCACCTCCTCGGTGGCGGTACCGCTTGCCACACGCCGTGACCAGACCTTTCCGGACGTGACTTCTCTTCCGAGGTTGGGGAGGGTGATCGAGATGCAGCAGGATTGCTGGCTCTACGTGATTCAGGTTGCCCGTCAGGTACGCGAGCACTCGACCACCCCACCCCGGCCGAGTAGCCATCGCCACCCGCAGGCGCACTCCCACGGGGAACGTCTAAACCTGAAGGATTACCGCCTTGACCCATAGGGCCAGCACTAGCGGCCGCGCTCTTCGCATAAGAACCTGACATAAGTGGTATGGGACCCCGGTGCCGCATTGATCGAGTTGTAAACTCGATAAATGAGGACCCAGGTGGGGTTATTTAAAGCTCAACCCTTAAAAAGCATACGTGTACGTATGTATAGGAATACACACAAACACTCACCTGCATCCGTAACCAGGCACGAGGCAGACCCGCTGTGCATCATCGAGGTAGGTGTCGTGGCAAACCACCCTGCGTCCGATAAACGCTGCAAGTGAGTCATCTACCGAGAGCACAGAGTGACAGGCCCGTGCACGTGTACCCACCACCCCATAACCCTCCGCCAGAGCAACCCCATGGCATCCGCAGGATGAGCACGAAGAGTGCTGAGAGAGAGGGTGAGCCAGGAGCCCCGCTCCGGTCCGTCGTTACTTTGGTCATTTAGTCGTTTCAAGGCTTGTGGTAAGGTGTAGGGCCTCTCGCCTTCGTACAAACTCCGACCGACAGTAGTTTGGTTGACCATCCTTCGCGGTGACCCTCTGAACACAACCCCCTCCCCCAGTGCCCACCCCTTGTGATTCCAGAGGCCACCCCGAGCCAAGAGCCATGAGTATGATGAGCAACTCACATGAGTTACTCTCAGTAATTGGGACCCGTCTCATAAATCAATGGAACGCTTATCGTGCGCCCCTCATAGGCTCAGCCCGCCCATGTGAAAGCTAGGCCTCGCCCAAAGCAAAGCAAAGCAAAGCAACAACAACAAAAAAAAAAAAAAAGAAAAAAAAAAAAAAAAAAAAAAAGAAAAAAAAAAAGAGAGAGAGAGAGAGAGAGAGAGAGAGAGAGAGAGAGAGCGAGCGAGAGCGAGGCCGCCGTGGCTCACCCGCAATCCAGCTGGGTGCACCTCGTCACAACCACTCATCGGCGTGAGCTCATAGCTGTGTGCGACATAGGTACAAGAGCAAGAGGAGAAACAGTGTGCCAGCGTGGATGTGTGGGTGAGGCAGTGCGGTGAGGCAAAGCAGCGATGCCAGTCGAATCCCTGGAGACGGAACCTAGCATCAAAAACATCGTATAAGTCTACCCCAGGCCTCCATCCACCGAGTGGTGAGCTCGATAAAAGAAGACCCGAGTGGGGTTATTTAAAGCTCAACCCTTAAAAAAGCATAAACATGTACGCCGCCAGGAACCCAACAACAATAACATAGCAGCCAGGAACCCAACAACAATAACATAGCAGCCAGGAACCCAACAACAATAACATAGCAGCCAGGAACCCAACAACAATAACATAGCAGCCAGGAACCCAACAACAATAACATAGCAGCCAGGAACCCAACAACAATAACATAGCTTCCGTAACCAGCCTTCAGGAACCCGCCTCAGTTACCCGCCCCCGTAACCAGGTCAGAGACGTGACGTACTATGCATCATTGAGGTGTCGTGGCAAGCCACCCTGCGTCCGATAGAAGCTACAAAAGAGTCATCTACCGAGAACACTAAGTGACAGGCCCGGTCACATGCACCCAACACGTCCCGACCCTCCGCCAGAGCATCCCCATGGCATCCGCAAAGTGAGCACGAGGGGTTCTGGGAGAGAGGGTGAGTCAGGAGCCCCGCGTCCAGGCAGTCGCTACTGTGGCAGTTGAGTGATTTCAAGGCTTGTGGAAATGTGTGGAGCCTGTCGCCTTCATTCCCACTCATACCGACAGTAGTTTAGTTAACCAACCTGTCCAGTGACCCACTGAGCCCAACCCCCTCCCTCAGATAACCCCCACCCCCCGCACCCCGAGTGATACCAGAGGCCACCCCGAGCCAAGAGCCGTGAGCGTGGTGAGAGAGCTTCTCTCAGTAAAAGTTTCCGTCTCATGAATCAGTGGAGCACTGATTATGTACCCCTCATAACAAGCTGCCAACGGCCCCAACCCCGCCGTGTGGCGGTGACACCCAACCATGTATTGGTGCCCCCCAAAATAATAATAATAATAATAATAATAATAGTGCTTCTCTGTCAATGGCTGATGCATTTCTGCACATGCGCCTCCATCGTCTCACCCGTGAGGGGAGTACGAAGAATTGACGATAAGCTCTAATGACACCCCCGCAAGGGCAGTTCCAACACTTCCAGACGGGCCGGTATGTTCAATGAAAATACTGGTCCAGAAATAGACCGGTATGTTCAATGAAAATACTGGTGGCACCGACGGGAATCGAACTGGCGACAGGGCCCAGATGGTAGAACTTGACCACTGGGCTATCACGGTGTCCATAATAATAATAATAATAATAATAATAATAATAATAATAATAGTGCTTCTCTGTCAATGGCTGATGCATTTCTGCACATGCGCCTCCATCGTCTCACCCGTAAGGGGAGTACGAAGAATTGACGATAAGCTCTAATGACACCCCCGCAAGGGCAGTTCCAACACTTCCAGACGGGCCGGTATGTTCAATGAAAATACTGGTCCAGATGGATCGGTATGTTCAATGAAAATACTGGTGGCACCGACGGGAATCGAACTGGCGACAGGGCCCAGATGATAGAACTTGACCACTGGGCTATCACGGTGTCCAAAATAATAATAATAATAATAATAATAATAATAATAATAATAGTGCTTCTCTGTCAATGGCTGATGCATTTCTGCACATGCGCCTCCATCGTCTCACCCGTGAGGGGAGTACGAAGAATTGACGATAAGCTCTAATGACACCCCCGCAAGGGCAGTTCCAATAATAATAATAATAATAGTAATAATAGTAATAGTAATTAATAATAGACTTGTCAGTCAATCGGCCTTTGATCCTGTCGGACATGTGCCTCCATTGGTCTCACGGGGCCGTTCGGTGACGCGGCTCCGCTCCAAAGATTAACAATTTATTATTATTATTATTATTATTATTATTATTATTATTATTATTATTATTATTATTATTATTATTATAAGCGGGCATGCTGCAGGCTCATGATATGCGATATGTATGTATGTATGTATGTATATATATATATATGTATGTATGTATATATATTTTTCTGGATTGTGTATTAGTATGGGAAGCTGGGCTTCGGTTTCATCTCGCTCGTAATCTGCTGGTCTCTCTCTTTCTCTCTCTCTCTCTCTCTCTCTATCTATCCTATCTATCCTATCTATCTTATCTATCTTATCTATCTATCTATCTATCTATCTATCTATCTGTCTATCTATCTACCTACCTACCTATCTATCTACCTATCTATCTACCTACCTACCACCTATCTATCTACCTATCTATCTATCTATCTATCTAACTATCTATCTTCCTATCTATCTACCTACCACCTACCTATTTACCTATCTATGTACCTATCTATCTATCTATCTATCTATCTATATCTATCTATCTATCTATCTACCTACCTACCTACCTACCTACCTATCTATCTACTTCACCTGAATATCTATGCATATGCCTGTCAGGTTCGATCTATCTATCTATGTATCTATCTACCTATCTATCTACTTTATCTACCTATATATCTATGCATATGTGTGTACTAGGTTCGCCCTCTTGATCAACTACTTTCTGTAACAACTCGTAAAGAAACTATCTATCTATCTATCTATCTATCTATCTATC